>BLFK01000304.1:4738-21729 GCA_014634185.1 Astreopora myriophthalma | reverse complement strand
CCCCCCCCCCAAAAAAAAAACAACAACAACAACAACAACAACAACAACAACAAACAAACAAAACAAAACAAAAACGAAACAAGATATACCTGCGAACTTTTGATAGACATTCCAACTTTTATAAATTGGTTGGTGTTTGGCGAGTTGGTTGATTAATGTTTGCTTATGTGCAGCATGTGACAATTATTTTATGTCTTACATTTGTAGTGTCCAGTGCCCCTGAGATACTTATATGCAATGGTCATTTTAGCTGGAGGCAACAAGAGGAATCTGGGGAAGAAGGGGTAGTCTTTTCGGGTGCAGGGGAACTAAGAAGTATTGATCTCTGCATAGAAAAAGTAAGAACCTTGCTTTGAATTAATTTTCCATTGCCTATTGGATAGGTAATGAAGGATTAAGTCAAGGCAATAAAAGAATTATACTTCTTTTGTACCTTATATGTTAATTTTATACATATAAAGTACATTTTTTGCACTTTATACCTTCTTTTGTTTGTTGGTGCCAGGGACGTGGATAAGTTAAATGAATAATTTAGTCTCATGCATTGTGGTCTTTAAGTGGCATTGCGTTCTTTCAATAAAACAAGAGCTGAGGTATAAGGGCATCAACCCTTAGAATTATGTGTATGTTGCAGGTAATTTTTAATTTTAGATAATTTTTTTACTAACTAGATATTTTTTATGACGCCTCACTATAGTTAGTTGTATATCATTCTGTGGTAAGGATTAATGGTTAGGCCTAAGCACTGATTTGAAATGGTTAGATTTTAAGTTAGGGTTATGGATACTACCAGTACACAGCATGTATGTTGTCATTTGGCTTAAATTAAGTTTTGGTTGAGGTGATTCTGGGACTAAAATAGGAATAAAATCAACTAAAATGAGGGAATTTGCAAGTTGTCCTGTGTAGTCTACTGGATATGAAGGCAGACTCTTAATTTGGAGATAACTGGTTCAAACCACAGTGGGTGAAAGATATTTTTCTTCTTTCCTGGTGAGTTGGGTTTATAATAAAGGTACAAGATAGAAATAAGGGAACAGACAGGGAAAAGTTGGAAAAAGAGTAAAAAAGCGAAAGAAAAGTAAGCAGTTTTTTTAAAACGGTTGACTAAGACCATAGCAGTGGAAAAATTACCTAGTTAAAAAAAATTACCCAGTTGAAAATAAAATTGCCTTAAAAAAAAAATAAAGTTCTGCAACATGTACAGCTTATGGTCTTAGCTTGACTAGGGAGCTCACTTTACCTTGACCAGGAATCACCACATATGGTTTAAATACTTTCACATAACTATGCCTCAAACACATGCAACTTGCTGCCTGACAAGGCTACAGCTGTAGTCAGAGTAAATAAATAGTTTACTTCCTGTTAAGAAGGTTTTAATTGGTTGATGAGTATAGCCTGGACATGTTTTTGTAAGTAATAGTTTACTTCTTTTATTTACTTTTGATTCTTTTCATTCAGAGGATTGCTAGCAGTAATGCTTTTCTAAAATTTGAACTTTGACATTTTGAAGTTTGTTTGTACGTATGTACTTCAACTTTAGTGAGATGCATTAGCTGTCCATGCATCACCTTTGTGTCACCAATTAGTGCTATGCACTAGAGATCAAGTCCGTACCTTCCAGATAGCGTACATGTTTGACTTGCCCAATGAAACTGGCATCATTCAAAACTTGTAGAAGGATCTGAAAACTGCATTTAAAATGAGAATGATACAGCCCACATGGTTTGCTGCAAAAATAAATGATATTAAAACAAAAACGAAAGGTTTCTAAGCTTCACACAACCCTCTCAATGCCTAAAGATTAGCAATATGAAGCGTGGTTTCCGACTCCTTGGTCAAAGCATCTCTTGCATTTCTGGAGGTGGTCATCTGAGGGATTTAGCAGTTATTGTAAGTTCTGCATCTCATTTTTTTTTCCTAGGGTCAGTTTATAGGCATCATAGGAAAAGTCGGTTCAGGAAAGAGTTCACTATTAGCTGCCATCACAGCAGAAATGGAAAAACGTCTGGGAGAGGTATATTTCTTCACACTAATTGGACTCCAGTTTGTTCTTGATCAGCAGCAAGTACTGTACATTTAAGCATCCCTGTTGTCTATCATTTGCTGTTTTTTAATGCAGGTTTTTGTCAAAAAACTTGAGCGTGGCTTTGGCTTAGCTGCCCAGGTGAGAATCTCTATGCTTGGTATCTATGCCTGAAGTAGCAACAAAGTCAGTAAATGAAAGGAAATGTTTTCCCGGACAAAGTTAGTTTTCTTTCTTTTGTTCAGTTCTTGAGGAAAGATTAGAGTATGAGTAATCCCTATGATCTTAAAACTCCCTGATATATGTGTAACTTTCCTCAAGAAGATATGCAGTACATTTCTGTTTTTCCCTGTGTGCCAACAACATTCATTGTTGAAGTTTCATGGTTTGACAAAATATTGAATCCCTGAAAGATGCTGAGGGTGTTTTGATTAATACCCCAGGAACCATGGATTCAGCATGGGACTGTGAAGGAAAACATATTGTTTGGCAAGGCATTTGATGTGGAGAAGTACAGTGCAGTGATTTATGCATGTGCCTTAGAGGAGGTAAGAGACAGTTTAACCACTGATTTTAATATGAGTTTTCAACTTGCAGTTTGCAAAAATTACTTTATTTTGTGCCTACACTGTGACTCAATATGAGCCCAAGTGTTTGCCATGTGTCATACCAGGGGTTCAGTTTTTCTCTACAACAAGAACTCTAAGCATGCCTAACCACCTGGAGTTCATTTCAATGTCTGTAACTCAAACGTTGTTTCTTTGCAAGGATCTTCAGATTCTTCCAGCTGGCGATGAAACAGAGATTGGTGAGAATGGTGTCACCCTAAGCGGTGGACAAAAAGCCCGAGTGGCTTTAGCAAGGGCTGTTTACCAGGTGTGGATAATGTTTTACCATCCTGTCTCATAAGCATTAGAACAATTTACAGGTAATTTTCGGCATAAGTTAGCTACTTCCAAAGCTGGCAACTACAAGAAGAAGCTATAAGAAAGCTCAAGGTCAAAAAGCTTCGGGGTTGGCTATTTATTCCCAGGCTCATTTTTTAGCCTATTGTTACAGTGACTCCAATTGACCAAGACAAGTCGCACTCACTCATACACTTTTATCACCATTATGATCATCGTCATTATAGTCACGGCACCACCACCACCATCGCTTTTATCACCATGATCGTCATCATTTATATATTTTTCCTTGGATTTTAGAACAGCATAGAATATCTCAGCGAACATTTAACCATCCAACCATGATGTAATACTCAAAGACCAGCCATAACACTGCATCATTAAACAGTGTTTGGGTTTCTTAATGTCTTTGAATAAGGTAGATCTATTGATTTGTAAATGTTAAAGCAAAGGCAGCACCCTCTCACAGTCTACAGCACTGTTTTTTTTTACAATCAACCGTTTTCACTGAACATGACTTGTGAAGTGAACTTGAGCTATGCAACTTGAACTTTGAACTGATTTGACAATTGATCACTGAAACAACGAATGAGAACAGAGAGCAACCGAAGGAAAAAAAAACCGTTTCACCTTGAAAACTCTCAATCAGCAAGTCCTTTTTTCTTTTTTCCCAGGACTTTTCGCATTTTTGTTATTCTCCAACCCACGTCCCATGCAGAGCCGAGCGCCCAAGCGTGTGATCCAATGACTTAAATGTCATTCATCAAGTTTATGAGCAGATCCATTGAGATTTGATCTAATTGTAGAGCATTCCTATAATAAATGTGTCATTACAAGAACTTTCTTCCGAACAAGCACCAAAAACCAGAGACATCAGCTCTTGAAAGTTCTGCCTATCAATTAAGTCCAAGTCAAATTGTAGTGATTTACTCCTTGCCAACAAAGCACCACAGATGAAAGTAAGCCTTTTTCTTTTACCATATTTTTTAAACTCAGGACAAAGAAATGTATCTCCTTGATGATCCTCTTGCGGCTGTTGATGCTAATGTGGCCTCTCACCTTTTTCACCATTGCATCATGGGACTCCTTCAGAATAAGACCAGAATTCTTTGCACACACCATACTCATTTCCTCTCAGCTGCTGACCTGGTGGTTGTCATGGACGGTGGCTCAGTGATCCACTCTGGTCCCCCCGAGAAGATTCTGCAAGAACAGCAGATTATCAAAAGCATTGTTGGATTACCAGATGAATGTGAAGCTGTCAGTGAGAATGAGGGCAAAAGTTCAGTGGAAAGGAAAGATGAGGAAAACACAGATGAAGGTTTGGTGAAGGAGGAGGAGAAGGAAGTGGGAGTGGTCAAATTGTATGTGTACAAGTCATACTGGCTTGCGATTGGCCACTGCTTAGCAACCAGTATATTACTGTCACTGCTTCTTATGCAAGGTGAGGAAAAGAACTTAATGATAGTTAACCTCACATGGGAAGGAAGGTCCATCACCTTGCTTTCACCTAGGAAAGGAACATTTTGTAAGCTGCCTCCCAAAACTTATGCAGCTGGTTTTAACTCGTGGACATAAAAGAATTGTACGGAAAATATTTCATTGCTTTTTGCAGCTTTGCATGGTTTTCCCGTCATTGCTTTGGGGTCAACAGAACGTTCAATTTCAATCCTTAAGTTTTAGTAATATTTGTGGCAATTTTCTTCCTCAGCTTCACGTAATGTGAGCGATTGGTGGTTGGCCTACTGGATTTCTCACTCTCGTCACATGAACTTGACAGCAGCCTATCATTTGAATTATGGAATTCCAAGAGTAATGGCTGCTGACCAATTAGGATTGCATGTTCATATCATCAAGGATACAGTCAATTTCTATCTGGTTGTGTATGGAGGACTTGCTCTTGCTAACACGGTAGGATTATTCAGTCACCATATTAAAGAATTCACACTCTCTCATTCATGTTGTCATGTCTTATCTCAAAAGTGTCACTATTAAAGTGTAAAAATAAAGCACTTTAGAATAGACCCCTTCCAAATTCATCCTAATCTCTTTTTATTTGAAGTGAGTCCCAGTGCTACAGTTTTGTGTTGTTAATTAGTTTTTAATTTTATGAATGAAAACTCGTTCATAAGAAAGAAAGACTGTGCAACTGGAATCACAAGTTTCAAAGCAACTGAAAGTTAGAAATTACTTCACTTAGGTTAAAATGACTCACCTAGACTGATTTTAAACTTTATTAACAACTACATCACAGAATGGAGGTTGGGTCCCTGGGATGATGAAGGGCTTCTGCTGGAGGCCAGCCAGCTAGCAGCTGGACCAAATAACACTCCCATGGCTGGCAATCCCCGCAACCCAGCTACAGTATGAGCCCCCACGCCAGGCACCCAGGCACTCGTCACATTGACAAGCAGTGGAAAAACAGGGAGGGGAGGGGGAAGCAAGCCAACTGGGCGAAAGCAGCACAAGAAGGCTTGCAAGAAGTCCAGCAAGTGCAGCCGTGTGACTGAAGAACCACATGAGCATGTGCCTAGGCCACGCACTGCTGACCATTACTGCTCTTTGAAGATAACCATGCTGCCAATCTGCACTGCTCTTTGTTGTTAACTTTGTTAAATTTCATTTAACCCCGTTTTAAGTGAATCCAAATAAAGTAGCAGTTGGGAAAAGAAAAATGAGTTTGCCCCCTCCAAAAAATTCAACCACACTACGTTCAGTAGAAGGTTTTGTTGCTTACTAGTACCATTTTGTAGAATTCAAAGTCATTCTATTTTTTCCTTACATTTATACTTGGACCATATATTTGTTCTTTGTTTTAGATTTTCACCCTCTTAAGAGCTTTCCTTTTTGCTTATGGTGGTATCTGTGCTGCTAAAGTGCTTCACTCAAGGTTACTGAAGAGCATCTTGTCAGCCCCTGTTTCTTTCTTTGATGTCACCCCGGTATGTATTGTGTTATTTTGCCTGTTGAAGTTTTGTTGCTATGTATCAAAATAACTGTCTGTTACTTAACACTTTGGTTAGAACTCCCAAAGCACTGTAAAGACATGGTGATATTACAGGCTGAAGCACTCATGTTTTTGTTTTCATTTATATCTTTTTTCCCAGATTGGAAGAATAATCAACCGCTTTTCGTCAGATATGGTGAGTGTGAAGATTTGCATCTTGTATACTGTTGTTGTGTTTTCATGTAGTCAATAGCTACTCAGGGCTATCAGAGCCATAGTTTAAGAAGAGATTCATTTTTCAGGAATAATAACTCACACAGTGCAGGAGGTCACTGTTCAAATCCCAGCCATACCAACACTCAGGGTGGTATTTTTGTTACTGAAAACCAAACCTTCAACCAAGGAGTAGAATAAATATCTTTATTCGCATTTTGATTTGAATACGTTTGGTTGTCACACTTCAGTACTCCATAGATGACAGCCTGCCTTTCATTCTGAACATATTTCTGGCCCAGGCCTTTGGTGTGGCTGGCACAGTGGTGATCACGTGTTATGGTTTACCATGGTTTATCCTAGTCCTAGTCCCTCTCGCCCTTATGTACTACTACATACAAAACTACTACAGGAGAACTTCAAGGTAACTTGTTTTAGCAATAGGTTGCTAAATCTAAATCCACATTTAAATACATGATCTACAAGGGACATGCCCATCACACTAAACTGCATTGGTGCTTGCAAATTTGTATTGGCTATTTCAGGGTCTGTTTCAGGATTTGAGTATTTTTACCTTAAGTTTATACCGATGGGATAGGTTTGAGGAAAGGATTTTACAAAGATCCTTGTGAAAACAAGTAGACCTAGCATCTTAGCAAAGATCCTTGAAGATTTTCATGGATCCAAGGGGACCCTAGAAAGATCTTTATCAATCTTGGCCGTGATCCTTAAAGGTCTTTGAAGATCTTTGGCAAGATTTCTGAGGATCCTTAAAGGTCTTGGCAGGATTTCTGAGGATCATTGAAGATCTTAGCAGATCCTTGTTAAGATCTTTTTCAGAATCCTCAAAGATCCTTGAGGATCCTTGAAAGATTTTCACCAGGGATATCCCATATGTGGTGAGTTCATAATGGAGAATATAATGTGTTCATAATATAGGTGTTCATATTATGAATTGTCATACATTTGCACTGCGGATATAAAATCTAAGTGTGATCATTGCAGTGATCTCAATCAGTACTCCATTGTAAAATCCATTGACACTTACCCTAATTACATTGTTTTGCCAGGCAACCTGTTATTAACAACTAAAGGATTTTTTTTTTCACCCTAGAGAGTTGAAGCGGCTTATGAGTGTAACACTGTCTCCAATATATGCACATTTTTCTGAAACACTTTCTGGCTTGGCCACCATACGAGCGCTGAGAGATGAAGCAAGATTTAAACAGGAGAATGAACATAGATTGGAAACCAACCAACAAGCCAACTTCTGTGGTAGGAACATCTACCATCTTTCTTCCTTTAACAGCGAAGATCCAAAAGTGTGACTTCTTCTAAATTAATTCACATTTCTTTCTTGTGCACACACTATCCAGTCAGACGCCAAGAAAAGCCATCTTGGGCTTTTGATTGGATAGTTAACATGCAAGAAAGAATGTGAATTAATTTAACGTGGCCAGATACTTGCTGTAAGCTTTCATAAGGTTAACCTCTCCTTTAAATATTAAACATCCATATTTAATTCTGTGACAATTCCTTTTTGGATAAGATCTGATCTTCTCAGAGTGCATCTGGTGAGGCATTCAAACAGGAACTCACAGGAACCTCTCAGATGCCAATATTGTATTTAGTGAAAAAGTCAAATTGCTTGGTTCACGTTTTATTTTAACAGTACAAGCTGATCATCACCTGGAAATTTTTGAGGAATAGCCAGTTGTTGTTGTTGTTGTTGTTGTGTTTTTTTGGCTGCCGGCTTTTATCTACATCCCTGCATGCTCAGGAATATTGTCCTCAATTATGTGCTTACGCACAAGCTTTTCAAGATACAAAGAATGTTCTGATCAGAGATTTAACAATCACACTGCTGCAGGTGATGAAGTACTTTTATCTTCATGCATCAACAAGGCATGGTGATTGGTTCAACATGGTGGCAGCTTTTCAATTCAATGTATACTTTTGTTTATGTTACAGCTCTCGTGGCATCACAGTGGTTAGGCTTGTTCTTGCAGTTTATCGGTGTTGCCATGGTTACAGCAGTGGCGTTTATTGCCGTCCTTGAGCATCACTTCAGCACTGTGGACCCAGGTGATATGCCCTGCGGTTTTTGTTCTTAACCAATCAATGTGTCCCAGTTTTTTTCTTCTCCTTGGCAATGGTACTTAACTGCAATCATTGTGCGTGACACACATTACATCAATAGGCCATTTGAGAGTTCTGTAATTATGTAGCGGCTGGGTTGCCTCTGTGTGTGTGTGTGTGTGTGTTTTATTTATTTTTTATTTTTTGCGCGCGCTTTTCGGGGTCATGTGACCCTCTTGCAAACTAATGATTCACTCGAAGTTACGATATCGATAGCTTTGTTTGTTGGCCTCTTTTAGCCGAAATTGTATTGCTGAATGTTTGTTTACGCCAGGGCGATTGATTGTGGTGCCATTAAAGCATCCGTCAACTTCAGTGAATAAGGAAAATTGGTCCTTACAAATTACATGTACCATCACAAAAAATTCATATTTGGACTCACTTTGAAACGGGCTGAAGTCAAATAGCCTGTACACTCAGACTCTTTTTATCTCAAACTTGTCATCACACATCTTTGTCTGTTCTGTCTTTCCTCAGGTCTTGTGGGTCTTGCCATTTCATATGCTCTGTCAGTTACTGATCGTCTGTCAGGTATGGTGACGTCATTTACAGAGACTGAGAAGCAGATGGTCAGTGTGGAGAGAGCCGTACAGTACATTGAAGATGTTCCACCTGAATGCAGTCCTTCTGGCAGCGTGAGTACTGTATTTACTTCTCAAGGGGAGCCAGGGTAGCGTAGTTGTCGTCAGTGGTGCCTTCCCACTTTTAGCTTGATTCAAATCTGGTTGCATGAAGGCTGAGGTGTACTCAACCTCAGTCTACCTCACTGGGTACTCTGGTTTTCCTCCCTCATCAAAATCAACTCCCAACTAATAATGCAGTTGCTGTGTGGCTCTGCTCCCAGATGATACATGGATCTTCTAGTGAGACCAGTACCATTTTTCTCGTCTGAACAAAGAAAACCATTTGAAGTGTGGTGCAAGCAAGTCCTTATAATAGGCCATTTCCGAGTTCATGTCAGCCTCTTTTTCAAAGCGAGTCCAAGTGCGATAGTTTTGTGATGGTAATTTGTTCCTTGGCTTATTAATAAAAACTCATGTTCATAAGAAAGACTTCGCACTTAGACTCGCTTTAAAAAAGAGGCCGAAGTGAGTTCAGAAATGGATAAATTCCAGCTGTAAACAAAGATGGGAAACAATTTCTCATTAATTTTCCTATCGACCAACCACACATTATCTATTGATGGTAAAAATGGGTAATCTCATGCCCAAGAGAATGAGAATCGAAAAAACAGTTTCTTTCCTTTGTAAGTGGCATTTCTCAACATTTTTCAGGGAGTGCATTTTCAGAAATAAGTGAATGCACTTAGAGAAATGGTTTAACTTTCAGGTCATCTCTTCGTGGCCTCCTTTAGGGCAGATTACCTTTCAAAATGTCAGCCTTGTTTATCGGTAAGGTTACAACATTTAACACTTTGCTGGCTTTTGCTATTTTGGTAACAAATGTTTTACACTTTCATATCTTCACAATTTGAAACCTTTAATATAGCTAATAAACCGTTCATATAGCTGGTACCAAGACCATCCAGAGCCTCTGGAGAATTCCAGTGTCACCAATAGAAAAGCTAAGCGGGAGGGAAAAGTCAGGAAGTTTAGGTCACCACTGAGTTTCTTTAAATTTGTTTTTAATGGACTAAAGTTCGTTAAGAATTTCCAAGCATTGGTCCATTGGGAAGCGGACCAAAATACTTAACTTGTTGCACAAAAGTAAAGTGTCTGGTAAAGTTATTAAACAGAGGATTGTTTGTTATGTATTTGTCTACACTTCCTTTGCAGGGCAGGGTTGCCTCATGCTCTTCGCCGAGTCTGCTTTTCAACAAAAGCTGGAGAAAAGGTGCGTCTTTCAGTGTACATTTAATAGAAGAGGCTGTCTTTTGTATCTGTTTTTCCAGTTCAAAACTATAACTAGCTATAAACCATATCAAGTATATGGCCATAGCTATAACCATCTCAAGTATATCACATGTCAAGTCAATAAATAAATAAATAATTACCTGCTGAAACTGAGCAAGTTGCTTGCTTTTTGTTTGTTTTTCCAGCTTGGTATTGTCGGTCGGACTGGTTGTGGCAAATCCAGCCTGTTTCAAGTCTTGTTTCGAATGGTTCGCGGTTATAAAGGAAATGTTGTGCTCGATGGCATCAACACCGCTTTGGTACCCTTGGACATTCTCAGGTTGGTTGTCCTGTGCAACAACTATACTGTTTCATGAATGAAATTATTATTCATATACTCTTTCAGCTGCCCGTTCTCTCTGCCCCTGATCCTCCCCACGCCCCTATCCTAAGGAACCTGTAGACTATTGCGCGATTATTCAAGCTCACTTCTTTACAAGGGATACGAACTCGTGTTTACAAGAGAGACTGTGCATTAAGCTGAAAGTGACTCATACCAGTTTTAACATTCCACAAGGCCTTTTGTTTAGTGCATTTATAGAACCACACACTGTATTTTTAGTATAAACAGTGTTACGGTACTACATGAGATACCCTGTTTTCATGCAATATGCCACCATGGAAACAAAAGCGCTCCCCAAAGACACCATTTCTTTTGTTTTAGGGTCTTCTTTGCTGGGCGTTTATATTACCATGGTAACGTATTACGTCAAGATGATTGCATCTCTGCAACAATTGATGTTCTTTATGATAACATTTGCCATCACGTGGTACAGTGTTAAAGTATCAATCCTTCCAATGAGAAGGACTCTTTCAAGTGTTAAGACTGGTTTGAGCCACGTCAAAGCAACTCGAAAATGGTTTGTTCTGACAGCCAGCTTGCGTGCGATTGGTTTGTAGATCTCGGTTGGGTGTTATACCCCAAGATGCATTCCTGTTTAGTGGAGGAGTACGGAACAATCTGGACCCTTGGAAAAAGGTTATCACTTTACAGATATCCTTACGGACTTACTCAGCAGCTATGTTTGTAATCTAAAGCACAAAAAATGGTTGCATAAGAGTACAGTTCAATTCTAGGGGATTAATTTGTAATTTGGGACACCAACATGGTCACTGTAATGTCATTTTCACAAGGTTTTTTTTCCTCGGATTTTACAAGCGACAAAATTGTTTTGCCTTCCTGCATCCTCGAAAAGCTGGCTAGCTTTAGAAATCTCTAGAATAATTTAGAAGTTTGAGGGGTATTTTTAGAAAATGAATTGGATCTTTCATCAATTGGGCACTGTCTTTGCAATAGAAGAAAGCAACAGAAATTGGTGAATCGAGCACCAACACAGTACCTTCTAATAAAAACAGTTGGTGATTTTTTGCAGCATACTGATGCAGAGTTGTGGACAGTTTTAGATCGCTGTCACCTCGACCAAGCCGTAAGGGAACTCGGTAGGTCTCTCATTTAATAGTGGTAAATGCACAAACGCGCTACGGAGCCGGGGAAAACTTCGAGAAGTCCGTCACTAGTAATTGTTGAAATGGGGTGGAGATTGTGTCCTGCTAGTTGCCTCTCGTGAAGAGACCACCACGTTATTTCACCTGCTTTACCGTGCCTGTAGAAAACAAAGGAGTAAATCCAGTCTAAGGAGATGGGATTTGATGCGATAATTGTTTTTGTTCATCACAGGCAACATTTAAATTTGTTTGTTGCGCGATTCATAACGTCACTGCACCAGTAAGCTCATTGGTAAAATTCTGTCCGCAGGTGGTCTTGACGCTGACGTTGGTGAACGCGGGCGACATTTTTCAGTTGGCCAGCGGCAGCTCATGTGTTTAGCGAGAGCACTCCTCAGAAGATCAAAAGTAAACTTTGTCAATTCTCAGAATGAAGAATCGGATTATACTTGAGCGTGCGACTATCAAGTCAACAGGGCAGCGCGAAAATGGAGAACGTCACTGCAATTTCGCCGCTATGTTTTGCAAGCTTGGCTTGCACTTGTGGTCAGAGATGCTTACAGGCTATGAAGTTCATATATTGATTGTCATTGCCCATGCGTCTTACTTTTGAAGCTTACGCAAAATTTTCCGCCAATGCAAGCGCAAAGAGAAGAAGAGTTGCACAAGTCACCTCATATATGTACAGGCGTAGGTGTATCGACTTACGGGGTCACGCCCGCGCTACTGAATTAGGTAGCGAAAACTGTTTGCTCGATATGCTGTGAAAGAAATTTATCGGATGTCAGCTCTGGGGTATGGTATAGTGCGGTGTAAAGCCTATAAATCACAAGCTTGCTCGCTCGTGACCGCGCGTGCGCGCTTGGCCACGAATTGAGCCGTAGGCGGGCCGGTTCCACGCTACAGAACCGTATTCCTTTCTTGACTCTCAGTAAAGCCTTGTTCACACTTACGACATAAGGTCACTGACACAACGGCATAAAGAAATGATCCGTTTTTTCCTTATGTCATTATGTTCATGTTATTATGTTCCTGGTATGTCCTTATGATGTGTTGTTCACACTGGAGACATAAAATATCAACGCAAGATGCTTTTTCTTATTGCGTGACCTTCCCGTTATGTCGCTAGTGTGAACCAGGCTTAAGACAAAAGAGAATATAAAAGTAGGCCTTAAAAATTGACACCCAGAGTTCATGAGAGCATTTAAAGTCTTATGTGATATGTTATCAATCAGTATTCCATCTTAACAGTCATTTTGCTTCTCAGGTGCTATGCATTGATGAAGCGACTGCAAGTGTTGACTTGGAAACAGACAAACTTATCCAAGAGACGATAAGACAAGAATTCAGAGACAGCACCGTTTTAATCATCGCGCACAGGTGGAAACTAAATGCAGGGTGTATTCTGCTTGTATATGGAGAATAAAAGGGTGGTTTGGTCTTGTTTTGCAATTCTCAAGTATTGTTGTAGGTGCATTTGCTTTTACGCATTGTGGTACAATACGGATCGCTTGTTCGTCGGGAACACTGCAATCCCGGTTTTGAGATGAGATCTTTCGAACGTGGGCGATTAAAAACCGTTCTATAGATACTGCTGAATAATTTTGATCCTTTTTTTGTTCTTTTTGTTGCCCCTCGCTCTTCTTTCTCTCTTGAAGGTTGTTTTCTGGTCTAGCGGGCTGCAAAACTCGTTGCGAAGAGCGACTGGGCTTACCACGGTTAATTTTTCCTTTTCCTTTTCTCAGGCTTGACACCATCATGGACAGCGACCGTGTATTAGTGATGGACCGGGGGACTGTACTTGAATGTGATAGCCCGGAGGTGCTGCTGGGAAACAAACTTTCTTTCTTTTATGGACTTGTGCACAAGGACAAATCTGAGCAATGCTGATAATTGATCACACACTTAACACTTAGGGTGTATTCCTTTGGGACTATTCTGTTTATTCCTATTCCGGTTTACGATTAACGGACTAACAGGAATAAGGTTTTCCTAAAGAACGCGTACTCCGAAAACGGAATGGTTCTTGCAGAGGTGACCTGAGAACTAACGCTCGAAATAGTCTGAGTGAATCAATAGTCGAGTGAATCAATCTTCTCCAAACATTGGTCCGAACCCGGTCATAAATTTGGCGAAGTACAAAAGGTCGATGAAATCAATCTTATATATTCTTGCTGTATATTCCGTGACTTTCTTGCCTTTGCTCTGTACGCTGGCTATTGTGATGAACAACGAGGTTTTCTCTTGCTTGGAAGAATCGGCAGCGTATTACCTTTCCTTGCTTTTTTTCTTTTCATCTTTTTGCCTTAACCCGGCTCTTTATCTTTGGAGAATGAACGACGTCCGTATTGGGTTGAAGAACTTATTCTGCGCCAACGGCTGAATCAAAGACAAAATTCCAAATTATCCTTTTAATTGTAAAGGTCTGTGCGTTTAATCTTGATCGTAATGGCCTTTATCATCGTATTTTGGTCTTACGAAAGAGTACTAAAAGATGTCTTTAAATTAGTGGAAACCCCCAAAACAATCCAGTTTGTTTACTTAAGACGGTGTCACTGCACTCAGCAGAACTTTTTACTGCCTCCTGTTGTTACGGACGGCAATTCAATGGACAGCCCATCAGTTTTCAAAGACTCACATGCACATAGCTAATATGTAATTTACAATGGGTGGTTCTTCATGCAAAATTTCCTCGTATCTTCTTCTTGGATTCGCAAGACGCCATTCAGCTAACCACAAATCAATGAAAAATAAGCGGTGTGGCTTTACCAGCCAGTCTGAATGCAAAGTAAAGTAGTGCCGGAAGAATAGAACTGAAGCCGGCGCCATGTGCGGGAAAAGTAAAGCGACTAAGGGCGCTTTCCTTTTGTCAGAACTGGCCGGCCAGACCCGTCAGTTTTCAAAGAAAATCCAACAATTTTAAGGAACACTTGCATGATAACCCCTCGTCTTCTTCCAGAGGAGTGCATATCATCCTCGAAGAGTGTTAATTTGAAGGCGTTTTAGAGTTAAACCTTCCAAGTGCCTGGTCTGGCCGATCAGTTCTATCAAATGGAAAGCGCCCTAAGAGTGCGTTGGATTGGCCTTATAATTCCGCAGATTCGGAAATCACGTTTAAGAAGCAGTTGCTGGCCGAAACTTTAAGGATTCATTTGAAGAAGACGACTGTTTATTCTAACCGGAATTTTAGTACCTATTGGTCCTCAATAACCCACTTCAAAATCTCTAGAGAGCTGGATTGAGGAAAAAAAGACGTCATACGGTCCCAAGATTAAGAATGCAATCTATGCGGTGTGTTCGCAGCTGATTTAGTTTGCGTCACAGGAGTTTTGGGCTTTCAGACTAGTTTTGCATGAAAACGCAACAAAATGCATTCACTCACATCAATTTTAAGCCACTGAGCACAGCTCTTTGAGGCCTAACCGAATAGTTTTGATCCGTAAGTAATGGCGGACCGTTGAATCAAAAACGTACCCTAAAAGTAAGGTGTCTTCTCCTGTAATTAAAAGCTTAAAAATTTGGTGTTTAGCAAACACTTTCGAGATTTGACAAATAAAGAGAACTCATTTTTGGATCGTAAAAGCACTTTAAAGTGTATGACCTATTTCTATTTTTTTATCTACACATCTTTAAAGGCAAGTATGCGGAAAAAAATATGCGACATGAACGAGTCATGAGTTCTTAATTGTTGAAAACGTTCAAATTCTGCGTCATTTTGGCGCGGTTTTCCTCCACAGCCCCTCAGGACACTTTCTGATGTTGTCATGATGCCATATTCTCCACCCTTAAGGGAGTGATGAACGAATAAGAAGGATCGTTGGCATCAGATACAGAGTTGGGAGGACAGATCTTTAGTTGAGCAAGGAACAGTGTTGCGGGGCTTTAGGTGTAAGTTCTGATTTGAAAACGAAACGGTTACCTTTCGATTATTATGATATTTACTGTAGTGGCCAGAGAGACAGCGAATAAGTACAACACAATAGTAACTTTATTCGCATCATGGCGGCGTCGTATCTCTCTCTGCTTATTATGAGCACATGGTTATGCCCATATATGGGGAAGCCAAATATGTCGACAAACACTACAGCTACTTCATGTAATATGATTTCAAGTGAAACGCAAGAGGGGCCGTGGGGATGGGATCTAACGCTAACTGTTTGGAGACTATTCATCCTCTTCCCAGAGCCTATCGTTTCTCTTAGCCGGTGGGGCGTTCGGGCGAGAAAACGAAGGGCTCTGGAAACATAGGAAATTCATTTTTTTTTTCATTGGTTAGCTTGCAAACAATACAATCTTGAACCGGAAGTAAAAATGGCCCATGTGGTCCCGAGGGGGGTAGGCTGGCGCGAAAATATGAATCCATCGGAGACCGCAAAACCACTTTGGAGGTTCCTGGAAAAGACTAGCAGAAAAATACAGTGTCCTATTTCCGAAATACGTGTATGTGTTGCAATAAAACGGTTTTACCTTGAAATAACCCTGTCGAAATATTTGGGGAAAAAAGCAACAAAGAGCCCTAGTTTCCAAAAGCTCTGGAGTTTTTAATTGAAAAAAAAATGCAGTTCAACGATAATTATTAAAAAAAGAAGAAGAAATACTAAGTTGAGGCCACTGAAAGCTTCGTACGGAGACTCTTGGAATGTAATGCTTCTGAGCGCCACCATGTTTAGTATAAACCTCGCGACTCATATATGATCTCCGGAAGTCCTAGAATCTGGGACTGCAAATCCTATGCTTCCAGAGCGCTTCGTTTTCTCGCGCGAAGGCCCCGCCGACTAAAAGAAACGATGGGCTCTGGGAACGAGAATGGACACTATTCAACTTAGTCCTCTTTCAGTTCTTCTCCGTAAAAAAAAGGAAGGTGACGTCAAGAGAGGATGAGGTAAGAGAACATATCCCTATGCCCCCTGATAATTATTTTCAATCACTTTTTAAATTTCGTTCCATGCTTGAAAGCTATTTTTAACCTCATCTCTATGACCTCGCGGTTCACATTTCAAGGACGGACCAATCGGAATTCGTTCTTTAAATAACTAGTCTCTTGACCTCGCACTAAAAATAGATTGAAATTATCATGTATGGGGAATACGTGCTCTTACCTCATCCTCTTGGTGACGTAGATTCACGAGAACGTGATTTCAGACAACAATAATTTTTTCCCCTGAATCTACATCACAGTAAATCCACGCATTGTGGCCTTCCGGGCCTCTTAATCAGCGGAACGGGTGTACCGCTAAAATATGGGATTTAAAACTGTGGGAAAAAAATGCATTTCGTGAAAATCGCCTAATTTTGTGGCAGACGTTTTTTTGTGTCACGGGCACTTAATGTTGCAACAGCGCCTTTTTAGATCGTGGAGCGACTTAGGCCGGGGATTATTGGGCTAGCTGGTCTGAGGGGGGGGGGGGGGGGGGGGGGGGGTT
>BLFK01000303.1:204108-210629 GCA_014634185.1 Astreopora myriophthalma | reverse complement strand
AATTTAAAACTCCCATAGACAGTACCACAGAAAAGTAGTGCCAGTTTGATTTAATTTTTCTGCAGTTATTACAAGACCATACATTCACAAGTTAGAACCACTGCACAGAGCTTATAAGCAATAAATTGCACCACAGCAAAGTAACTTTTTAATGCCATCCTGCACCATGTACAGCACTTTGCAGGATGGCATCATTCACACATTATTCATAGATTTAATTTAATGCTTACACGTAAAGGAGCCATGTCATGGCAGTTTTGTTTTTTTGTGCATTAAAACCACTTATCTTATTCCTTTTACTTATGCCTAAAACTTTCCTTCGAATGATATAAGAGGAACATGTCAAATTAATTTTGGCATGAAGAACCATCCATAACACCTTTAGGCTATATTTTTCTGAAAATAGCTCTGAGAACTCTTTTTCAAGTTCCCATCCCTTTCCATCTGTAACAAGAGAAGACCGTAAGCAGTCTCAGTTCAATACCAAAGTGTAAAAAAGAAACAAACTGTGGGATTATTTAAGGGTTTCGTTTGATTTACAAAGACTTTCGTTTCGCATTCCGAAGTGATAGTGTGACATAGCCCCTTTAAGGTGTTTGCTCAGACTCGCGCACTACACAGTGAAGCAATACTTATCATTAGCCTTCTTTTGAATAGTCATGCTTCAGAATTTTATGCAAAGACTCTCAAAGTTCGAATCATCTTGCACAGCATGACAGAGAGCACTATAGCTTAGTACCGACCAGTAGCTTGGATCTCAGCGTTAACACGTGAGGATTTCATCCAGACTCAAAATTAGAATTACTTTTTACAGCACAATAAACAGCAGCAAAGTGAGATACATTTACCACTCGGTAGCTTTCATTTGAATATTTTGTAGTGCCAAAAGAACCTCAAGAAGGCTGAGAACAGGTCTCAAGAAGGCCAAGAACCTCAAGAAGGCTGAGAACCTCAAGAAGCCCAAAAACCTCAAGTAGCCCAAGAACCTCAAGTAGTAGTATTAGAGGAGTCAATTTAATACCACCAGTCTTGGATCCCATTTTTTGCCCGAAAAACCCTTCCTCACCCTTTCCCACCCCAGGCCCCAACAGCATGAAAAAAAAAAAAGGTTCAAGAGCCGAGCAGGTGACCCAAAGAGGTGACCAAGTTGCCAAGGCACCAGCAATGGTTTGTAGCAAGTTTTGCCCAAAAAATGCAGAGAAACGTCCAGAGCCCAGCAGTGCCCCCTCGCCGATCCTCCCCCATGCAGCTGTAGGCCCCCCAACAGCCCGAAAAGCACTTCTAGAGCCACACAGATGCTGAAAGCTGCTGCAAGAGCCCCCAGGCTGGAAGGTTGCCGGGGAGAAGCTTTATAGGCTTTCTTGGACGGAGCATACACCTCTTGTGCCTTTGGTCCTGCAGCATTGTCGGGAGGAGGAAGCAAAGTGAGACACCGGGGAGCGAGAATGCATCTTTCTGCAGATCAATCCCTTCCTCGCTGTAGGAGCCCTGCATTTTCTGGAAAGCCTCTATGAACAGAGTGACATCGAGGTTGTTGTAGTAGCGAAGCCAGTCAGCGAAGGTCTGCACCCCCTTTTCGCAGAACAGCCGCTTGTAGCCTTTCCATTCCTTTAGAGACAGCATGAAGCCCCTGCAGAGCCACGAGTACCATGCTGGATAGTTGGGGAGGTTGGGATAGTCCATTTTCTAGGGGCTGTCAAACCATTCACACAGAAGCCACGATTTCTGGAGGGAACAGCCATAGGCACAAACCTAGCAGTCGTAGGACATTCCAGGACCTAAATAGTACAGAACGTTAAGGAACAGGAATCCCGGGTGGCAGATCCAGAGGATCTACTTTGCTTTCTTTCCCACCGCCATGTAGCCACCGCTGTTGACGAGCTTTTCCGCAGAGTGCTTCTGGACAAGGGCCAAGTCATAGCGAATGGAGTTGTACCCAAAGACAGGAACCTGCCGACACCATTCCTCCAAGGCTTTTTGCCGCTTTGCTGGGATTAGGTCAAAATCTTCTGGAATGAAGCAGCGGCAGACATCTTCCCGGATTTGGGCGGCCCATCACTTGAGCATGGTGACTAAGGCAGCAAGTCCAGCAGGCTCACAAATGCAGAGGTTGTCAATTGCTGGGTTGCGAGTTCCACCGATGGAGACAGAAATGGGAGCAAGCTCGCTCTCAAGCACAAGGTCGGCCGTTGACTGGCGAGCTTTGCTGTGGTCATGGATAGCTTAAAAGTCGCGGAAATGGGGATATAGCTCTGTTTGGATCTCAGGAAGGGGGTCTCTCTTCTAGGGTCGGGGCTCGTGCTGCCAGCAGACGACCCGCTTGTAGCCAGCCCCAAGGATTTTGTGCTCCTGGGCTAGAGTTTGTTGGAAATC
Organism: Astreopora myriophthalma; assembly: GCA_014634185.1. Taxonomy (NCBI): domain Eukaryota; kingdom Metazoa; phylum Cnidaria; class Anthozoa; order Scleractinia; family Acroporidae; genus Astreopora; species Astreopora myriophthalma. Next base: position 208,256 of record BLFK01000303.1, on the reverse strand, counting down.
CTCTTGCTGTTGCTCGTTTGGAGTGCAGCAGTCCAGACAGCCGTGCCCACAGCACCCATGGAATTGGAAGACCATCTTCGTGGTCGGGGAGTAGCCATCGACCAAACTGCTAGCGATCCAGCGCTCGCCTCCGTGTCTGCACAGTTGGTGGTGGAAGGGAAGGGAAGACCCTCTTCCAGAAGTGTACGAGCCAATGTGGCACCGTGCTTTGTCTGGTGATTTTTGGCAAACCTCTGAAGGTTGTGACACCAGGTCTCAATCGTTGGTTCAGCAGCCCCTGCAGCGACAGATCAACTTCCCGACAAACTTGCCCAGGGTCTCTAATGTGCTGGCCGTGTCTGTGGGGATTCTCCATGTTGCTACGGATTGCGGGAATCTTCCAGTTTGAAGCGCATGGCAGAGTCTTTGGGCAGACTCCCTGGCGTGGGCCTTGGCGACAGCTGTGCTGAGTTCAGCCTTCCCTAGCCTCAACCTCTGCGGGAGGCAGAAGGCTTTGGAAGCTTGGACAACTGCTTCTTTGTCAGCATCTCTGTTGACTGAATTTTCCACATCTCTAATTGGAGGGGCAATTTTTGCCAGCTGGTTCTCCTCCCGCCTCTCTTCAAAATGGGGCGACTGAATTTCTGGTCCGCCAGGACTTCGCCAGCAACCACCTCTGGTCCCTGTGACAGCTCTGTCATGCCCTTCCTCTGCATTTCGCTGAATCAACTTGGTGAACCAGCGTCGGCCTGAGGGTTCTTGCAGCAGCTTTCAGTGTCTGCGCGGCTCTGGAAGTGCCTTTGGGCTGTTGGGGGGCCTACAGCCATGTGGTGGCAGATCAGCAAGGGAGCACTGCTGGGCTCTAGACCTTTCAAACCATTGCCAGCACCTTGGCGACTTGGTCGCCTTTTGGAAGTCTGCTCAGCTTTCGGAGCTATTTGGGAGGCCTGTGGCAGGAAAGGGCGAGGAAGGGTTTGGGGGGCAAAAAATGGGATCCGAAGCTGGTGGTATTAAATTAGTCTCCTTCACAGCCCTTGTTTTGGATGTCACGCAACGCTACCCCCAAGTGACATCCAAAAAAACAGCTGCGAAGGAGACTAGTATTAAATTGACTCCTCTCATACTACTCAAGTAGCCCAAGAACCACAAAAAGCCCGAGAACCTCAAGTAACTCAACAACCTCAAGTAGCCCAATAACCTCAAGAAGGTTAGGAACTTAAGAGGGTAAAGCAAGTAATGTAAAGAAGTAACCAAGTAAGGGAGATTGATTAATATCTCTGTACAATATAAGGTACCATATATGAAGTATCTACCCATACGGACCTTTCTTGCCGCTAGTGAGTAGTCATACATACCCCATGCTCTTAGACTCATTTGTCAAGTACCCAGGACCCACCCAGCCAAGCATCCTGCCAAAATATCTTGTATTCATGAACACTTGTTGTGGCTGTCATCTAAACGCTGGAGTTCATCTCTGTCTTCCATTCGCTGAAGAGTTTCTTGTGCATCTTCATACCACGGTTGCCATGTTTGGCTTTGTAACCCAGGCTGGGGAGGGTTAACGAGGCAATGCAACATACAATGAAGGAACCAGAGTCGGACTAGCACTCGGAAAATAGATACGGTGTTGGTTTTAAAACTCCTCTCTCCACTCTTGTATTTGTCATTCCATCCCACACCCGGGCTAAAAAGCTTTTCAACGACGCTTGTTCCGCTTTACGAACTTTATCGAGTTCTATTAACTTATCTAGTTCGTTAATAGCATCAGTGAAGCATTTCTGGGCCTGAAACTCCCTCGCTCGGTCATAAACAACATCAATCTGTCCGCCATGTTAGAGGCCGAGTGTAACCTGGGAACGAGTTATTGAAAATCGATTACGTTTATAGTGTGCGCCACTTTTCAAAATTTTGTTTACAGGTCGCTGATTGTAGTGACTCGAATGTCCTCCATGGAGGCCCCAAAAACTGCAAATGAAATCATAACGGTTCTCTCTAACGCTGAAGACGAAGAAACACTAGAAAACGTGGCGCAGATCCTCGATGAAGTACACGAAAACCGCTTGCGTGAAGAAGACAGCATCAAGGAGACCCTTCGAGCGCTGATCAAAATACTGGCTACGAAAGAGGAGGAGATTAAAGCTTCGAAAATCGATGAAAGTTCAAGGCAGATGGATAACCTTCAGACTGATAAGAAAACAACGACACAGTACATTGAAAAATTGCAGGGCGATGTGAAAGACTGCGAAAACAATATCGCCGCTAAAGAGGATGAAATCAAAGGGCTAAAAGTTAGAGACGAAGAGGTGAACGACAACCGCGAAGAAGTTCTACCACAAACCAAGTACAACTTCAGCTTATATACCAATGTGAGTCACATTAGGTGGGATTATGAATGCGAAGAAGACCAAGTGAAAGGATTTATGGCAACGCTGAGTGATGTGAAACCGTTCTGTTTGAGTAAAAGCGAAAAATCACAATATGACATTGCTAACTATCTCTGGGACCTCATGGAGGCCTGAGTGATTATCACCAAACCTGTGGAAAAGTGTTATTTTGAAAGCTATTTTTACAGTGAGATTCTCCATCACGCAACTCGCGCTTTTTAATTATGTAGTCACATTTCTTTTGACATTCAACTTTGCCAACCACCAAACAGAGGAACCCTTTGTTTTGGCACCCAGTGAGGCTCTGGTTGGCAGATTAATAGCACGAGATATTTGCATGTTGTTAGGAATAACGGGAACTTGTATTTTTAAGTGAGGTTCTCGTAGGCATCATCGTCGTGATTTCGTAATCTGACTAATATCAATAGGTGATGTCATTGATATCTTCACTATAGCATCAGTAATGTAGATTTAATCCACCCATCAATGTCCAGGGTAGTGGGGGTGGGGAATTTGAGTCTAGCTTCCATGAAAATGTCAAATTTCCCGGGATCAGCCCAACCCTCCCCCCTCCCCCCCACCCTAATGCTTTATTTATAGGTGCATAAAAGGATTTCTTACTTTAAAAACAAGTTGTCAACTTTCAAACACTCCCCAAACAGCTTCTGTCACTTTTTTGTTGATACCACACCTTGATGTCATCTGTTACCAAACAGATGAATCATTACATGGAATCTATTTGTCATGTGGATTCACCTTGAAATCAAATCCTATTACTATACATCCCAGTAGGCTGTGGCAACCCCACGTTTTCTTAGGCTGTCTGCTACTGTTCAACTTTGATCACAGGATCACTGTTTTGTGTACCTCATTATCAGCTTTTGGTGTAGCACATGATTGGCTTACAAAAATACAAATCGCTCCGCCTTCAATCTTGATCACGTGGTACACCAAAAGGTGATCACATGGTACACAAAACAGTGATCCCATGATCAAATTCCAACAGCAGCAGATGGCCTAAAAATCTTGGGGTTGCCGCAGTCCACTGGGATGCATAGCATATAGTGATATTAACTGTTTATGGAATGAAAGGGTGAGTTTTTGGTGCAGCAATGGTGAGAACCCTGGCTAAATGATGAAACATTTTTCGTCCACATCATGTACAAGCTGTGTTGGGCAGAGTGGCTGAATGGTCAAACGTATCCTCACAAAACAAAATTTCCGATAAAAATGTATGTTGAGACAGGTAGCTCAAAGGTCAAACATGTTCATCCAACACGATGTTGGACGAAAATGTTTGATCATTTGCTGGAGCTACACATATGGAATCGGCTGACCAACAATGAGGGATTAAAATCTTATTGGCCAAAGAAATGAAAGGGCTTCAAATTTCAGATAAAAATGTATGTTGAGACAGGTAGCTCAAAGGTCAAACATGTCCATCCAACACGATGTTGGACAAAAATGTTTGATCATTTGCTGGAGCTACACATATGGAATCAGCTGACCAACAATTAATGAGGGATTAAAATCTTATTGGCCAACTCAAAGAAATGAAATGGCTTCATGGTGGTCAGTTTAACTTGGGGTACATTCAATTTTATACACCACCAATTTCATTGTCACCTGTTACTCAACACAGAAGTGTATGATTGTATAAGTCGATTTTCAGAGCTGGTTAATTCAGAGATTGGTAGCAACACTATTGTGTGTTCTGTTTGAGGCATGGTATTTGCTTAGACCTGTTTATGCAGGGTTGTAGATAAAAGCCAGCAGCCTGAAAAA
>BLFK01000303.1:194108-199108 GCA_014634185.1 Astreopora myriophthalma | reverse complement strand
ATGCAATGTCTTTGTTGCATTGGTCTTTTTCTAGGTTAGCATTGCTTAGGTGGTGATTACATAATCATGAGACCGTAGGAGTTCACATCAGTCTCTATAAAATTCCTTTTATTTGTTTATGTGAGACGGGTACGAAGCATCAGCTCAGTCTGGCGTAAATCAAAGTGGCCATGTGTAGATGATCGGGGTTCAGATCATGCCCTGACAACCAACTGAGTCTGTTGTCAGCAGTCTCGATCTCAACTCTGCCTCTTAAATTATTGTAAATAGCCAACTGGTTGCTTCATCGAGCTGGGTTTCTTAATTTGAAATGTTTCTTTGTATACACAGCCGCACAAGCTTTAAATGCCACCATCTATAAACATTATATACTATGTTTTACTTTAACTTTTTCGGAGTTGGATTGCGTACCACAGTTAATGGAGCAACTCAACCCTTTACTCCCTAAGGAGTACCCTTATCTTATCTGTCCCCTGGCACCAAGATGGCGCATAGGGCCTCAAGGAGTACTCTAGTGACTAGTAGAATCATCTGGCATTAGACAGTCAAATCTATAACTTGTACTATTGGGAGTTAAAGGGTTTAAAGACATAGTTTTTGATCAGACGAAGAGGTTGTTAACCCCAAGTTAAGCTCCGAGGGGTCCCCCAGTGATGAGTAAAATCATCTTGCGTTAGCCAGAGTCAAATCGATAACTGGTAATATTGGGAGTGAAAGGGTTAATGGAGACATGAGGGGTCCCCAGCAACGAGTAAAATCGTCCGGTGTTAGCATGGGTAAAAATCTAGCCCTCTTAGGGGTGAAGGGGTGAAGGGTGAAGCAGTGGCAAAGAAGCCTAAAAATGTCCAGGCTTGAATGGGACTCGAACATTACTGTGCAACCTCACTATATACTGCTCTACTAATTGAGTTGTCAAGTTATGTGGGAACCACTTGTGATTTTCGTTTCACATCCCTAACATCAATCATTTCACATCCACGGCTCAAATGTGCGACATTTGGTATATTCTCCATCATAATTAACCAACTTAACTTATGATGTTTGTGTATACTTTACAGCGCTTCATTTATATTATTTCTATAGCTAGATAGGCATCTTCCAACAGTCTTACCAGGACACGTCAGAATGCTTCATGTAACTAATAAAAGTAGCAAACTGTATGTAGTCCAACTGTCTCTTTTCTTTTTTAGTTAACAGAGGAGCATCGTTGTCACCATATCTCAATATTGATCCAACATATTTGAATCAGGTATTATAAAATTAATATTGGCAATATTGCTATTGTAGTCTAAAGGAAGAAGAAAGGAAGACTTTTGGGAAAAATGAAACAAATAGACAGCAAACAAACTTACAGGAGCTGGCTGGCTGGCTGGTGACAGGAGACATTTCTCCTGTCAGATCCAAAGTTATAATACCCAGTTATGTTAATATAACAACCACATTATTTTTATTATTTGTATGTTACTATGAAACACATTTACAACATTTGTCACTCACAATTAGCATAGCTATTCAAGGTGGGTGACAGTAAAACATAATAATATGAGGCTGAAGGCTCAAATGGAAAGCTGACATCAACAAAAGACCAATAAAAACAACAAAAAGACTATCACATGATGGAATAAATTAATAACAAAAATCAAATAAGACATACACTTCTTTTTGAAAGTCAAAGGAAGATAGTTTTTTACTCTTTCTATTCTTTTCTAATTTGTTATTAAATTTCTTTGTTTTTCTGAACAAGGGAGGAGCAGAGTTTGTTTTCCCAACTGACAGTAAGAAGAAGAGAAGCTGGGGTGAACAGATGTTTTCTGGAATTGGAACTTCATACATGTGTGGTATGTTTGTCTGCTTCTTTTTCAGTCATTGTTCATAGGCCCACAACTGTATTATCATCATTATCATGAACTGAAGAAATGATCCTCACACTTTCTGGACAATTTAAGCAATTGTCTCTTATATGCACTTGAAAAATTCAAGTGACTCCAACGGGATTCGAACCCACGACCTCTGCGATGCCGGTGCAGTGCTCTTACCAACTGAGCTATGAAGCCACATAGTTGAGAGCAGGTCAATTTGTTGGGCTCATGCATGTTTTCCCATGAAAGGAATGATGAATGAAAGACACATATACATAGACATTTCTTTCATTCATTATCATGGTACAATGTAAGAGGGCCATTCTTTTAGTTCTCTGTCCAGATTTGCCTTGGTTTCTGGGTGGAATTTACAATAGTTAAACCCAAGACATGGCCCAATTTCTCTGCTGATAATGGAATTTATACATGTATTTGGGATTTTAACTTGTTAGAAACACACAAAATCTCTTTGTATCCATAATATTCATCAAGGTTAAACCAATCTCCCCTCCTCGACAGGTTTGGCAGTTGGAGGGACATGGGGTCTCTATGAGGGTCTAAGAAATCCAGATGGAAAGACACTAAAACTCAGAGTTAACAGGTGCCTGTTGCAAAATCTCTCTCACGCTTTTAAAACTTGTCCTTCATAGAAAGTACTGGTGACACGTTTTTGTAATTTGTATGTCTTTCAGTGTTTTAAATGGCTGTACAAGGAGAGGTCCCTCATTTGGGAACAGTTTAGGAGTTCTAGGTAAGTAAAAGACAAAATAAAAGTATACATTGGTTCGGTGATAAGTTTTGGTGTTAAACAGCAAAAGGCTGCACAACTGATGTAATTATCTTTGAAAAGGATTCTGGTAGTAACAACTGAAAGGGTTCTTGAACTTTCAGTGTATTAGCAGCTCAGAGCATAACCTTATGTTGAATTTTAGGCCAATCTTTAGTGCCAGTATGTTTTCTTAAGTATCCTGAAATCATATCAATGGGCTGTCTCACTGTGTCACACAGTTTTCAAAATTCTTGTTGAAATATCAAGTTGCCATTGATGGTATATATGTTGTGGAGAAAGTAGGTTGACAGTGTAGTTTGTAATTTATTTGTTTGGCTGTTTGTTTAGGTGCAACTGATCATTTGTCTCGTTTTTGCTTGCTTTTCTTTGCTCAACAGCTCTTATGTACTCGAGTCTGGACACCCTGATTAGCAAGTTACGAGGGGGTGAAGAGGATGAATACAATTCAGTGGCTGCGGCAACCTTAACTGGTGTGATCTTTAAGTCAACAGCTGGATTGCGGCCCATTGCCATTGCAGGTGGCCTTGGTGCTGGTATTGCGACAGCGTATCATTTTGGCGAGAAGCTTTGGAACAGCAGAGGACATTCAATCTCTACACCAAACTGGGCATGAGCTCTCTTAATTCAATTCGATGTGTTTTATGCATTTTCAAACAAGCTGGCTCCACCCACAGATTACTTCACTGCAAGAATAGTGAGAGGAGAATGTTGTTTTATATTTATGGCGCATATTTCAAACTCAAAGAGTAAAGATCATTTTATTGGAGGAATGAGCCAGAACGTTAATCAAGCTTGGAAAAAGCTTGAGAAGTGAAGACTCTTGGAAGTAAAATGATGAAAGACAAACTCTTGGATGTACAGTGTATGTTTTATCTACTGTAATGCAAGAAAACTGTTGGAGAGGGGAGATAAGCTTGATCATGAGCCTTTAAACCGTTGTTAGATAAATCGTTGTTAAATTATTCTTGTCTTTGTGCTAAGTATTCCAACTAACCTTGTTAACATGAACGAAATTTTTCAATAAAATTTGCTCTAAAATGAGCCTTGTTGGGCTAATTAGCACAAAGACAAAATAATAAATTATTTTTTGGCCATTTCTGAATAGGGTCTACAGATTTTGAGACAGCAAGATAAAAAAATATTTGGGAAATTAAAGTTCAAATTCAGATATCTACTGCATACTTTATTGTTTATGTTTAACAATGAATCATTTGTAGCTGGCTTCAGGGCCTGTAAGAGAGCACCTGTCACATGGTCAGGATTCAGTTTAGTACAAAAGCTATGGCCAATTCAGTATGTTCATGACCTCTTTAAAGACGTAATGGTTTCCACAACAAACACAAAGAAACAAGAAACAGGATTAATGATTTGATAGTGACAACCCTTCCCATAGTCCCAGTAGTTCCTTTACAAAAAAATTACTCAGAAGATTTTTCCTAGTTCTGGCCACAAGAAAACCAACTTTTGGCAAGGGCAAAAAATTACGGGATGCACAGCTAGAATGCAGAAATCTCTTCAAGAGCTCTTTGTTCATACAGAAATACTTACTGCCCAGGCTACAAAGAGAACGAGATGCAAAGCTCTTTAGTTAAAAAAACAGTTTACAGTTCGTCACAACAAGAACCTAGGTAATATCTAAAACTCTCTTGTTTTTCTGTTTTGTTTTCTCAATGGTCACAGAATTGCACACATTTGGCCTTTTCTATGCTAGTACCAGAATTTAAGAAAATATTCTACTTTAGTGCAGTTTAAGAAGAGACTTCATTTAAAAGTTCACAGATTTGGCATAGGGGGTGGTGGGCGCATCCCTAAGAAATTTTGTTCTGGAATTTTGTTTTGGAATCCAGGATCATGCAAACCTTGTGGTAGAGCTATGGGCTGCCTTGGGGCAAAGCAAGAGGGTGGACCCACTGGCCAGGGTCCTTGGAAACCAGGTCCTCCAGATAAGGGCCTAGGAGGCTCATATGACAGCCTGGGTGGATTTCCCATGATACCAGAATGTGAGCTTTGCATCTGTCTCACATGTGGAGGTACCATATCCAGAGGGCCCCTGAGAGGTGGTCCATAGGGAGGAGGTCTTCTGGGAGGTATCCCTCTTGGTGGGACCATAGGTCCCATCCCAAAGTGCCTTGCTTCTGAGGTGGAATTCTCCATAAAAGGTCTCCATGGCACTTGCGGGGGAAAGTTATGTCCATGCCAAGGAGCAGGGCCTCTTGGCATTGCTGCTGGGTTATGTGGTATCCCTTGATTCTGAGTCTGACTTGTGTTTTGATTGACAGGCTGAGCTCTTGCTCTATTTTGCCAGGTTCTTTTCCTGTTGCCTGAATTAGCAAAATAAAACAGTCAGTTTT
>BLFK01000303.1:168178-184156 GCA_014634185.1 Astreopora myriophthalma | reverse complement strand
CCCCCCCCCCCCCCTGAGAAAAAGGAGCCAACCCTCTCACCCCCTCAGAAATGACTTTGCTGACTCCCTTTGGAACGTAGCTTCAATAAGAGAGGTGTGCGCATTAAATGGAATGGGCCATTGTTTCCTTCGTACAGTGAGGTTTGAAAATGACGTTTGCAGGATGGTTGATTTGAATACAACTACAGAATTGTGCTGATTAGGATGAGAAAGGCAAGACATGAAGGATTCTGGTAGTTGTAGACAAATGAGGCCATCGGGCATATGTCCTAATGAGCAGTTAAATGCGTACATTTTCTCCCTGCATCTACACCAGGAAGGTTAGGCGTACGTTACTGAATAAGCGTTTAAAAGTTTTGTCACTAAAACAGGTCAAAGTTAGTCATACATGTACGTTACTGAATAAACATTTTGTTGCTGAGACATCAAAGTCCATAGGAGTGAAAAGAACAAGGGCCATGAAGTAGTTTTTACAAGGTTGCACATCATCATCATCATCATCATCACTTACATACCCTCCCCTCCCAGAGAACAGTAAAGTGCCCAACATATAAAGCAAGGCATCTACCTGTAGAAATTCCACTCAAGGGTTGGTCCTGAATGGAGAACATTGGAATCTTGAAGAGCCCAATTTACATTTAGAGCTGAAAACAAGTTTGTCTTATTGTTATTGTTTGTAGGAGGAAAGTTGGTTTACCTGTACACCAAAAAACGTGGCAAGGTTCCAAAATGTGGTGACTGCAAAAAGAAACTGCGGGGGGTGAGTGACAGTATTCTTTGTTTGTCTTGTGGCTGCAACTGACTTTCGCAAAGCCTTTCCCTTCCATAAGTAGATGTCTCTGTGTTCTGTTGTCTATTAAAGTGCCTATCAGCTCAAAATACTTTTCCACTACAATAATTCTCAGCACTTGTCCCAAACATATGTTGGTTCTCTACAACCTTTTTCCTGGGGACTCACCTTTTTACTGGTTTTCAAAGGTGGAAAATCTGGACATAGTTTGATTCGTGACCGAGCAAGGAAGAAGAATGGATTCAATACTGGGTTGACATCACAAACCGCTTTGCTGCGCTGTTTTGAATGAACAATCCCAATGTAAAGTACTTTGTGACGTCAACCGGGTATTGGACCTATTCCCTCTCCTTGCTCAGTCATAGATCAAATTACAGCTGGTTTTTCCAACTTTTGAGAGCCTGTAAATCAGTGGATTTGTAGCAAAAGGTTTTTAAAGCAAAATAATAAGTTTGGGACAAGTGCAGATAATTATTGTAGTGGAAAAGCATTTTGAGGTGTCGGGCACTTTCAGCATTTCCCTTAAATCTGATCAAGGGAAGTTTTTGAGTAAAACAAACTTCAGGCACTGAATTCTGTCATGTATTCACTGTGTAGAACTCAATTGCTGTTCATTTCATTATTTGACACAAGATATACGCAACTAGATGCAATAAAGGGTTCAGACGAAATTATTTCCCTTATGTCTTCATGTAAATGTACTGGTAATTGTATTTGACTTGTGACATATATGTAGAGAACCCTTGTGCTACTTTTTGCTTGAGTTGTGTTTGAAGAAAGATCAACTCAATGAAAGAGATGCCAGGGGTCTGTTCTGTCAAGAGTCCTTCAATTTATTGTTTATGGTTTCAATTTGTTCCACAGATTCCAGCTGTCCGTCCCAAGAAGCTTATGAACATGTCAAAGCCACAGAAGACTGTCAGCAGGGCATATGGAGGTTCCCGTTGTGCTAGTTGTGTCAGAGGAAGGTAAGCACTTACCAGTACTGTATTTCCATGAAGACTCTGTCTTCTTAGTACCTGTGTTTGATAGAAATGATTTTCATTTTTAAGATAAATATCTTTATACCTGTAGCAAACATATTCTGCAAATTTTTCCTCAAAATTTGGAAAATTTTAAAAGTTAATGTAATCCAAAAGCTGGCAAAATCTCAAGTGATTTGTGCCTCAGCCAAGGTACCAGTAGTGAGAGGCACAAGGTTATTGCATTCCAGTTTTGCAAGAATTCTTGCATGGCATGGCAGTTTGTGACTTCGCCAGGGGAAAAGAGCCATGCCTTTCGACTGCCCATTTTGTAACTTGTGCAGCCCATCAAAATCTCAAGGCGAAAATGGTGTGGAAATTTAACTTTTATGAAGAAAAAAGTGTTTTAAGGTTTTGTTGCACCTTGAAATTACCTTAAGGGGAAATTGTCTTGACAAAGGTTTCCAGAGATAAAACCTTTCAATAGGCTGTATTGGCTTTCTCACGTTGAAGTGGGATGAGTATGCAGTGGAGGCTTGATGGAGGGCAATAATTTGCATCTGAAAAGATTTGCTGTGAAGTACATATGAAATAATTCATATATGAACTGCGGTTGTAGATGAAAGCGAAGAATGATCATCGCAGTTAATTTTCCAATTTAAGCAATTGGAAGGAGAAGCCTGAAAAAATCAGGGCTTCAACGGGATTCGAACCCGTGACCTCTGCGATACCAGATTTGCCTCCACATGCCTCCGTTCCATGTTCGTTCCAGCGCAACTATGATAATATGAATACAGCTTATTGTTAAAGTGTCTCATAACTTTTTGTCCTGTCGTTTCAGGATAGTCAGGGCTTTCTTAATTGAGGAGCAGAAGATTGTTGTACGCGTTCTCAAGGCACATCAAGCAAAGAAAACAGGCTCTTAGAACGAAATAAATGTTTCATTGTACAGATACTGGGTGTGCTTTTTCTACTTTTGGTTTTCTCCATCTACCAGTAATATTTAGGTCCGGATCAGCCAACAGGTTGTCCTCTTCTTAGAAATCTATTGATCAAATATTTCTTCTCTTTATTATAAACCTACTTGTCAAATAAGCATTGATTCATTCACTCACTCACTCACTGAAACATTGTGCAGTTCCTTCACCTTTCGTCAAGAGAGAAAGGTTTTTTTAGTGACTTTTGGGGGAAATTTTCTTATGTTTTGTCAATTTCAGCGCCGGCCTGTGGCACGATGACTGCAATAATTATACACTTTCATTCCCGCGAGTTTAGTTTTTTTTTCTTCGCATCCTGAGCCAACCATTTTGCAAGCCTGGAAACTATATGAAATCGCCATACGCTGGACAATACTAAATGCGCGGTACGCTGATTAATGTCTCGGATTTTAAGGAAGTTCCTAATTTATGAACGCTATTATATTATCAAGTCCTATTACGACGAAAGGTATTCTGTTTTGAAAATTTAATCAGTGTGTCTCCCAAGTGGTATCGCATTGGAGCATCAGGCAATCTCGTTCCCAGGGCCCGCGTATCTTTTGGTCAACGCCAAGACACGGAGCTCTGGAATAATCAATTCCCAGACTCCAAGATTTTAGGAGTTCCGGTTACACGGCGCATCCATGCCGGGGTTTACAATATGGCGTCCAGAGATAAAGTCGATGTGGATGCGTTCCACTAAGGCATACAATACACACTGTAAAACCTAGGAGAATCCAATTTGATTTTAAAAGAACAACAATATTAAATTTTGAAAGCGGTTGTGATGATGAAAAGAGATCTTTTAGCAGTTTTACCGACGAGTTTTGGCAAGTCACTCATGTACCAAAGTTTGGGTTTCATCTTCGATTTCGTGAGAAGTGAAATAGGGCGATCATTAGAACTAAAGGGTTTCAGCAGCGACAAATCTTCGTGTTTACAAGTTTAGTTGGAGTTTTCTGTGCCATAAACGTTTAAAACTCGCGCTCAATGGCATGGTTAACAGCCTGGTTAGCACAAAGGGGTAAGGCGCCAGTCTGCTGAGCGGAAGGTCGTGGGTTGAGATCCCGGACCAACACTTAAGGTGCTGCCTTTGTAATGACATCTGCAAATGGTTAGACTTTCTAGTCCTCTCGAATAAGGACTATAAACCGTAGGTCCCGTCTCACAACACTTGTGTGGGACGTTAAAGAACTCACACACTGTTCGAGAAGAATAGGAGATGTAGTCCCCGGTGTGATGGTCTATCATTCATCCTGTTCTGGGGGCACCTGTGAATTCTACTGGCTATTTGGATTTAAGATTATGAACTGCGCCATAAAGCAGTCTGGCCAAGTCCCCCACAAAGTGTTGTAAAGCGCATTTGAATATATTCATATAAAATGCGCTATATAAATGCTATATCATTATTATTATTATTATTATTATCATTATCAATTTTGTTTACAAGCAATTTTACTTCCGGTAGTTTACGCACGAGCAGTTTGATAAATCGAGTAGCCGATCAGCGTAATTCTGCAAATTGATTATTCCGAGCTCCGTGTCTTGGTGCTGACCAAAAGATACGTGGGCTCTGGGAACGAGATTGAGCATCAGGGTATTTGCACATGCGCACACTAAATACTTAAAAAGAAAATAGAACCAGTAGCGGTACCTCTGGACATTTAAGCCTGAGCAGTGTACCATGACGAGTCTCCCCGAGATTTCGGCCCGCGGATCGCTTATACCGCTACTTTCGGATACCTATCCCCAATAGGCAGTGAGGGAGAGAAACGTCGGTTCCTAGACCATATGTGACAGATCCCTTTCGTACTTGCAGCTCCGGTCCGTTCAACTAAGAGTTATGTTTCGAACGAATATATATTTGAGCAAGTAGCAATTGTGTCTTTCATATGGTACGCAAAATGTTTTGGTTGACGTTGTACTACAAGGAATTTGCGCATGCGCATTTTCTAAACAATGATAGAATGACATGCAACAACTCATTCTCTTAGGAATCTTTAAAACCTGCACAGCCCACATTCTTGCCATTTTTTAGGCCTACTTTGCAGTAGAGATTTTGATCAAAAGCTTTCCTCGAACATAAATAGCTTTTAGACTACCAATTGCGGTAGCTAGTTCGAGAGAAGAGAAAACTTCAAGGTGGTCAACTAGAAAGCCTTTGCTACTTTGACCACCACACGCATTTTACAATCTGTACTGTATTTATTTTATCTTGTAATCATCTGTTGTAACTATACTTTTCTTTCTATGTTAATTTTATGTAAATAGTGTGAAATAAATTAACCATGGTAACACCTACAACATGCTACTGATAGGTCGGTGTGGCTTCTCATTCCCAGATTTAGTCTTCACGGAAGTCGAGGGTGCCGCTCGTGGAGTCGAGTTGAAAAAGGAAGGGATTGGTGTCCTTTCCATGACGGTACGTGTCGCTGTTTCCTCGCCTTTGCAAGAAGTGAGTTCACGCCTTGGAATGAAGATGGCGGTAGAGTGAACAAAAACGAAAGCTCGCGGGAAGGCGTGTGGTCTTCTTTGTTTTTCTTTCCCAAACCCTTACGAAATGGTACAAGCCGAACAATTGTCTTTTTCAAAGCGAAAACATAGCTTCAATACCACCAGTGCTTTGGCATGAATAATTAATTCCTTACGGGAAAAGTGAACGAAATCTCATTTCTATCGGCCTCATTACTCGGATATAAAACATGAATCCTTCCGAAGCTAAAGTCTTTAGCTCAGGAATTTCGAGCCTTTTATCTTCAAAAAAGCACAGCGAGGTCTCCTACAGCAGGCTCGGCCAAACGGACGATTCTGTCGACTTCTCTAATGTTCATTTCCAAAAGGATTCTTCCTCGTTCTGTGCCAAACTTTGCTATGGTTTGTTAGGGTTGATGCTGTTGGTCGCCAGTATGGTAACAGCGATATTCATAATGAACTTGAAGCACTTCACGGTCGAAGTTCAGCTGAAAACAGGAAATGTGCGTGCTTATAGATTTGACCAAGAACTGGTCATATTTGGAAAGGAGATCACGACCAGAAATATGTCTTTTGTTGTAAACATGCATGTCATTAACAGGACTGAAAGCGATTGTTGGTTTGGAATTCTCCTAAGTTTACCTAAAGATAAGAAAAAGCTCTCCGCTCCAAGGGACGTCGCGTTTTTGGCCCGTGTGACCAGCGAAAGCGTCGACGATGGAGTTCGGAGGCGTTTTGATGTATTTGGGGATCGCAAAACGAGCAACGAGCTTTCGTTTTACGTTCATAATATTCTGCGCCAACTTCTTCCTGTTATTAAAGTCAAACTCTATGAATTTGTGCTCAGCAAAGTGACTAGTTCTTCACGACGTCTTGTGGTGGAAAAACAAGGATATCTGCCGGGGCGTGTTCACGTTAAACGAACTATGATCACGACAAACGATGTTGTTACTGTTATGTCTAAAGCCGACCCGGGTGACTTCGAAAACTTTTCCAGCAGAGACGGAAATTCTCCAGTCGCGTCTTGGAAGTTAGCATACGACGAAACAAGCGTTGTAAACAAGAATACTGGGATGTTGAATAGGAGTAGTCTTTCTATCACGGGTTATCTTCCTCTAGGCGGGGATTTCACTATAGAGAGGGGCGCTTCATCGTATAGTCGAGGTTTAGACGTGACGTTTAGAAGCGCTGTGAAACGACTTGACGAATATCAAGTGAAATTTAAACATTGGAAGTCAGTGGTAAAGAAAGAGGATGATATAAGCCATCCTCTGAATTTTCCAAGGTTGGAGCAATCGACGCTACTTTACTTTGCACCACCTACAAATAGGCATGACAACGAGCCTTCGGATGAACTAAAAGAGCTAACAAGGCTTTGCAAAAATTCCACTGGAAGGTCTTCAAAACTTCCTTCCATTGTAAAACTTGTGCGTCCAGTTTCGGCTGATACGAAATCAGATGCATTTAACGATGAAGATGACGAGGACGATGAGTTCACAAGCAATGCAGATACGAGTGATGACGTCAGTGATAGCGATGACGATAGCAATGACAAGGATATTTACGACCAAAATGATAATGCTGACATTGACAACGAGCCCCCGCACTACTCCCCTTTCGGACTTGGTTACGAAGTCAGACGTAGACGGTCTGTGGAAACAAACAGAGCTCCAACGACGGAAAAAATGCGAAATACCAGACATGTGCGATCGAAAAAGAAAACACTAGATTTAGATGTGATTTGGGATGAGCTAATGTCCTCTGTACCGCGGCCAAACAATGGAGTTCCCCGTGTTATCCACACGTCGATTTTGGGACTGGACCTGCGTGCGGAGATTGAGTTTAGAGTTCATGTCGATGATGATGATGATGATGATGATGATGACGACGACGAGGACGACGACGACAACGATAATGATGCTGGTGACGACGTAGGGTGGGCTGTAACAACTGCCTTCCGAGTTACTATTGGACAGTACCGTATAACGCCGTTTAGGGAGGTACATACCCTGGGGAAGATTAGAAGAAAGCTGCTGCGAGAGGGACAGCTCAGGAAAAGCCGTTGGACCGTGAATGCTGGAGATTTTGTAATTCAATCTTGTTAATATCAATAAGCATTGTCAGAAGTTCATAACGCAGAAGTCTCGATCTGGAATGGAATGCGGCCCATCATGCACTTTACGGTGTTATCCATTTTTAGAACCGCTCCTGTTAGAATTTTCCATGTTTTGCATTTAGCAAGAGCAATCCCTCGTGCGGTTCTTAGTTTCGGGTCAATGAGACGCGTTGTGGTTATCAGGCCCAATCTGATTGGCCATTATTTGGCAGGACCTCTGTTCTAAATTTAGATAATACCGTACACTGATGGTCCAAGGCAGGGTGAGACAGATCGAGACTTCTGGGTTATGGACTTCTGGCATTGTCGACGAGGACTGGCGCGGCAAGCTAGAGCTTGGGTGGGCCCTAGGTTAGGTTTTTTAAAATGCTTTAGTATTAGACGCCAAAGATGGATTTCTGAACTCCAATTGCCAGCCAGAACAAGAGTTACACTAATATGTACGTATTGATGAATTTATTGATCTCATCTCTACTCAACTAGACTCCGTTTAAAATCACCACAAAAGTCAACATTAGCTTCCCCTGTGGCCTTCAAAGATGCTAATGGAGAAGAGTTAAAAACACTTAAGAACAAATTCTAAGACAATAAACAAAGTAATCGATCGATCATACAGTTGGTTGATTGATTGATCGATTGATTGATTGATTGCTTTTCAATTTAACTTCATATCGCATGAGACAATCTCGTCACCAGAGACTGCCAATTCTTTCGATTCACGAACCTCGGCCGGGCTCTTCTGCGCAGTCTCATAAATTCAATGAAACTATAGCGGTCGTCAAGGGTTGGAAAAATAGACCCTCACTGCGACTGCGTACATTTCGGAACCCGCCAGAGGTCGTTATTCTTGGGGGTGACCGAAAGAATCCGAGGACAAGAATGTGCATGAGGGGCAATTAGCGACCTTTAGACCGGAGTACGGCTACGACTACGAGAATGAGTTTTCCGTTCTGAGCACACGCATTAGGTTCGTAGGTCGAAATTTTCCAAGGCGCGTGTTCGGAACGCAAAACTCGTAGTCGACGCGTCCTCCAATCTAAAGGTCACAATGTTAATTGACGTCATTTCCCAGCAATAAAGTCATCTCTCTTTTCAGGTGATTTGCATTCCATTGTTTTACATCCAACAATTCTGCGCAACTGCACACCTTGCCTTTGACGTATCAGTCGTCTACAGCTTGACCCAGGTGTCCCTGTCATATCCTGTGCAGCTGAGTGTTAACATCGAACAAACAGTCGCTAATAACGCCACCATTTCTGCGCTTGTCTCGACGTGGTTTCATGAGAGTGGATTCTACACAAAAGGTAACGTAATGTTATCCAGCTGTCTAGCTAATCCAAAAACTATTTATCTTTTTATGGCCAAAGAAAACGAAATGGTTTTTGCCATGTAAATAGCCTGTGTACAGCAGCCCCCTTCTCCGGTTTTTTTTTAATAAGGGGAGGGGGGCTGTACACAGGCTACCGTGAAAATAGAGATTGCTTATCTTCAAAATCTCATCAATAATTCATGATCCTAACAGCCTATCAAGTCACCGATAAAACGTCACGTGCATGACTTTAAACCCCGATAAAACACTCCTCGTTAGTCTTCTTTATATGAAGAATACTAGTAAATAATGCATAGCTTGTTTTTCTCGTATACTAATATTTCCCACTCACAATTTGAACCATTGTTCGGACTCCAGAGGGACACGATCTCTGTGGAATGTTTTGAAGCCGTTCAATAAACTCCCAGGTCGTGTTTTATCGGGTCTAAAGCCGCAAAAAGAAACCCAGTCAAATGTACTACACAGTACATGAAAGTGCAAGATTTTGATTGGAGTTCTGTAAGAGATAAATACAGAGAACAGAGGTATTAATCCATATACATCCCGAGGGCCGTAGACTCCCCCCCCCCACCCCAACGAGGGATTTGTACAGATAAATTCAATTCATCAGCCCAGTTCTTCTCTGCTACGTTATCAAGCCCTCCCGGACTTTCAGTTTGTTGAATATTCAAGAGGGTTGTACGTTAAATAAAGGTTGTTGAATAACAAAAGAAAAGGTGTGAATCATGAAATAAATGGGAGTTCAATCAGTGTAACGATACAATTTCTCTTATAGGAACAGTTGCCTTGGCTACGCTGCCAATCAAGTTGTCATTTAGCGAGGACAAAAGGCCCGAGTGGTGCGTGACAGGGAATCTTGTTCAGAAAATGGTTCGCATAAACACAGTACCACTGTCATTGTGGAACTGCTCAATGGATCACCGCAAGATGGAAAAAACTTGCATAGGACCAGCCGCAGCTTTCTTGGGGGCTTTTGATCTTTTCTACAGCTCCGCTAAAGGCACCTTGTTTGATAACTGGCATTATCCAGTTCGCTGTCAGCATCGGGAGGATTTCCCTTAATACTGATTTTTTTTAGTCAATTTGGGAAACTTGCCTCCTACCAAGCGCGGAATCAGAAAAAAAAACAAAACAAAACACTTGACAAATTTCCAAGGCTTGGAACACCAGCCTGCAGGGAGGTGTGACAGCATGCTTCCCTGGAAAACTTTAGATTTTTGCGTTCTCAAACGCCATTTCTCGCGATTTTGTTTCATTCCAAATAGATGCGGGCGAATCACTTGAAAAGTCTGATGCATCGGGACCGAAGTTCTTCAGTTTTAAGTTGTCGCTTTCATTTGTCATCCGCTCGACCTAGAACTGAGCCAACTTTCAAGGTGTTTTGCATTGCAATCTTCTGGTGCATTTCTGTCAGTATTTGTTAGCTTAATTATTAAATGTTAAATAAAGCTAGCGGGGTTTATCGATCGAATGCCGGCATTGAGCACAAGGACTACAAAGTTTGAAAACTCGTGTTGTGCCTGACGGATATACAGACACAGTGTAAAGAACTGTGTGTGATCTGCGTTTTAGCTGCCCGTGCGGTGTAATCGGTGCAAGTGTGTCTTCGAATCCTTTTATTAAAGTTCGAACCAAAGTTGTAGGATAACTTGTAAACTGAGTTGTTCCTTTTGTCATTTTATCATTTTTAGCAAATGCGCATGCACAAACTATTGTATTAGTGGTGCGGAACTGAGCTAAGAAAAGCATCTGACACACATCGTAAAGGGGCCGACATTTTCTCTACTTTCACTGCCTAATTTCGGGCACGGGTATCGGCATTCCCTATAATTCGGCATTCCAGGGGCCGACATTTCTCGATCGCACTGCCCACCGGGGATGGGTATCCGAAAGCTGGCGAGGGGCCTACGCTGGGGCTGGTATAAGCGATCTTCGGGCCGTCATCGCGGGGATTATTATCAGGGTACAACACTCGGGCTTAAATGTCCAGAGGTACCGCTACTGTCTCTGTTTTTGCTTTCCTTTCTTTTAGTACTTCCTCTGCGCATCTGCAAAATGACTTCGTGCTCCATAGTGGTACCACTTGGGAGACAGACTGGAGTGTTTGGAAGAGAATAAATGCTCAAAAACCAGGGCACTACAAAGAGCTTAGCCTGTTCCAGGCTCTCAGATAGTGGAGGGAAGGCGAGGAACGAAAACGAGCGAAGAAAATCGAGCGGGGACTGGAGGAGGGGCAGTCCCCGCTCGATCTCGTAGCTCTGAGTGGTGTGTGCAAGAAAAAAAACAAAACAAATAAACAAACAAACAAAAGAGAAAGAAAGAAAGAAGAAGGTCCCGTAGAAACGAAATTTTTCCGCATTTTGGCGGCGCGAAAAATGCGGAAAACTTCGTTCCGCCAGCGGTGTAGGCTGAGATCTGTCTGGTTAAACAACTTGCGCACTGCAAGTGAGTCATGTAACGCGTGGGTGGTCACCCACACACGTACACTTTTGATAGCTCAGGATGGTTCTTAAACGTGCTCGTACCATTAATATTTGTACTCTCTCGCGGCGAATTTACGTGACTTCGCCTGTGCGTGTAAATTTCTATCCCATCATGCAACACGCACGTAAGTTTTCTTTCCCCATAATTTTTGTGATCTCTCCGCGACGCGTGCAAAAATTGACACGGTACGTAACACCACTCTTTATAGAACAGGTAAGACTTTAAATATTTATTGACTAAAGAGTTGTCCTTTCTTAATATTTAACGGTCCGCGTTTATATCGTGATCGTTTTTGTGCGATTTCCATGTTGTAGATTTCGCAATCTGTTTAATTCCCCAGTGATTAACTTACGTTCGATCGAAAGCTGGACTGCAGCCGCTTTGATTTTAATTTGCGTCATAAGTACATATGATGTGTTTTGGTGTCTGATTTTCAAGAATCTATTGGCCAGGCGTTTGCCCTGAGGGAATCGAGGTTAATCTTAAACAAACAATTAAACCCCCCACTCCCGCAAAAGCTAGGCTTTTGTAAGAAACAAGAGTTGGCAAGTATTAGTACGCTTCGTCGGATTGACGGATTTCCTTGCTCATTTTTATCACGATCCATATTTTTAATTTACATCTCAGTGACTGAAATAATGATCCATTGTTCTTTCGTCTTTAGTCGATGACATCTTGACGAAGTAGGAATTGGCCAACCGTTGTTGACATAAACTTAGTTTTCCTCAAGTAACATTTCTCGGTAATTTGGGTGCTTAGTTACATGTCAAAGGATTGCACCGCAAAACGATTTGCAGAATGGATGAAGAAAGCCTTGCGAGTGCAGCGTTTGAAAACCGAAGCCAGGAAAGTGAACGTGAAAGCGAATGGGGGGAAGCCAGACCTCCTTGTGGGCTGCTTACCTGGCGACCGAGTTTTCTTCAGCGATTCGCGAACGCGAAATGGTTCCTCGTATTTCAGTGCTGGTTCGTTCTTGCTCAAGGAATGATTGTTTCAGGATTATCTGGAGTTGTCATTTCGTCCTTGGAGAAACGTTTTTTTTTGAAAACTAACGAAGTTGGGGCCATTGTGAGTTGCTACGACATAGCTGCTGCAATAATGGCTGTGGTTGTCAGCTACTATGGACACCACCACAAACCCAAGTGGTTAGGAATCGGGGCATTCATCTTAGGAATTGGCTGCTTCTTATTTGCTCTTCCACACCTTCTAGTAGGGACATATGAGCCTGGTTCCAATGATTCAAATCTTTGCTTTGCTAATTCCGGTCCCACAGAGTTGGTATGCAAAAGTGCTGTGTGGTTCCATATACTTGCATTTGTCATAGCCGAGTTTTTTATCGGGGTTGGTGCCACCCCAGTGTACATTTTGGGGCCCTCATTTATTGATGAAAATGTGCGGCACTCTACTTCTGGGATATTCTTAGGAATTATGTATGCTGTAGCGACATTGGGTCCTGCAGTTGGTTTTTTACTTGGTGGAGAGTTCCTAAACATTTATGTTGACATTCAGCAGGTAAGCGTGAAATTGTTTCCATCTCCTTTTATTTCATCTTTGAGACTGAAGACTGGCAGTACTGTATTGCAGGCCGGGGTGCGGGTGGAGGAGGTATGGGTGCAGTATTGTTGTCGGAGTTTTGCTATGATACTGCGATTTGAAATGATGAATTTATCAGTAATGACGTGAGCATACTCTGAATAAAATCTGAGTGCTCCTGACAGGAGTCCAACATGTGACCTTCTGCTTATGAATGCTCTACCACTGAGCCTAAGGAAACTTGTGGGAGCAAGGCCATTTAACCAGGATCTGGTGACAAATGTCCGGCATACTGTTAGGACTGAAATGTCAACATGGTAGCATTCTTGCCATTGTAGTAAAGAAGATGGTGAATTTTGCTGGGATTTCTTGTCGGGATTGACCCCCCTCCCCTCCCTCGCCCTGCTCCAGGCGTCCTACATTTGATCTCGGAGCCAATCTTCAAAATCGAAGGCTTCAGAATGCAGGAGCAGTACAGTTAGGTCAAACCTGTTTTTACTTCGGTTAAAGCTGTTTTAACCTGGTAAAAACAGGTTGAACCTGTGACCCACTATCACTTCCAACATATATGCCCCGTGCCAGAAAATATAAGTTCTTTCCATAACTTTGTACGGCTTCCAGTTTCCTTTCTCTCTGCATTTCGATCGAGTTTATGTAAGGAAGGGGGTAAAAGTGTGATGTGAATCAACATTCACCACCCTTACAGACACTGCTCTGCATGAAGATATAAGTAGCAAGAGTTAATTTACCCAAGTGCAAGCTGTGGCCTGGTTTCTACACGTCAGTTTTATGGAAGTTGGTCACACCTTCTAATCTAATAATGGCTAAAAATTTCAGGAAATAGCATAATTTGTAAAACTTCTCAGTGAAGCATGCCACAGGACCTCTGTACAGGTAAATCAGCCTTCTTGTAAATAAGTCTTGGAAATAAGTCAAGATTTTTTTCCTGGTTCTGTGCCAGTTCTCCCCTTGTTGGATAAGAAAGTGTTGTGAAGTTAATTGTCACCAAAGCAGTCACACTTCTACCACTAAACTGAAAGCTTCCCTCATCTTGTTAACTCTTTTTCTCTTCAGCCAGAGGACAAAAATCTTGTCCCAGGAAACTCTAACTTTATTGGAGCGTGGTGGCTTGGTTACATCGTTGGTGGCATTTTGTCCATCCTCGTTAGCCTTCCATTGCTTGCTTTTCCTCATGAACTCCCTGGCACTCCAGAAATTCGAGCTGAAAAGCAAGACAGTACGGACTACCTGAAGGATGACAACATGCCTCACACATTAAAACAGCTGCTTCCAATGCTGAAGTCGCTTCTGACAAACAAACCTTTTGTATTTTTGGCCACGGCAGCAGTCTTTGAAGGGTTTGCCGTCAGTGGATTCTCAACATTTATACCCAAATTTGTAGAAACACAGTTTCATGTCTCTCCAGGACAAGCTGCAATTTACACCGGTCTTGTTGTGGTAACAGGCGGGTGCTCCGGCATGCTTTTTGGTGGATATCTCATCAAACGAATGAGGTGGACATGTGACAAGATAATCAGGGCAGGTTTTATCATTGCCATGTTATCAACACTATGGGTTTTCGGAATGTTTTTTGGTTGCTCCAACCGAGTATTTGTTGGTGTCACTGATACCTATATAAACAGGTATATAATCTCAGAGCGCTAATACTATAGTTTTGTAAGGTCCCTGTGGGACTGCTATTAAGGATTATTTGAAGTTGATCTTAACAGAGACTGAGTGCAGGGGGGGGGGGGTTCAAATCTAAAAGAAATCTAAAAATGTGCACAAACGTCCTAGTTATTGACTTTTGAGCTGCCAGGGCGAAGCTTTGAACATTGCACAATGCATGAAATTATCCCCTCTGTTTTTACCCTTTTGCACCCATTTCTTGTGTGTGGGTTGCAACAGTGTGAATGTTGAACACTGGAGATCAACTCTACCACTATTTTATATATAATATATATATATGCTGAGGGCGCAAAGTTGAGAAAGTGGCTCTGCATACTTTTTTGTGTCACATAATTGGAGTTACTGTCTGAAATTTTGCAGTTTCCAGGTAGGAGACTGGCCCAATTGGCCCACGCAAGCACCCTTAAGCTAACGAAAGACACTTACCAAGTTTTTCCCCAAAGTCCTTCAATTTCTTCACAAAACTCAAAATACCATTGATTAACTAACTAATCAAGCTATAAAACTGGCAAAGTTGAATTAACTTGGTGGAGTTGAAGTATTATAATTTGTTTAAGTCCTTTAATACATCATCAAGTCTTCCTGTTCATGAAGGCAAAGTAAATAGCAGCTTTCACATGGAAAGTTAAATAGATTGTGATCATTGCAACAGTGCTTTAGTTTTCTGATGCTTTACAGTGTAGGTTTCTTGTTCTTTCATTCCAGTCCTATTTCAGCACTTGGAAACTTAACAGCATCATGTAATGTAGCTTGCAACTGCGATGTCAAGTTCTTTTCCCCCGTTTGTTCACAAGAAGATCAACTGACATTTTATTCTCCTTGTTACGCTGGTTGTTCTGCAGATAATGTGCTGGGTGACAAAGTAAGTCAGTCATGAGATTAAAATATCTTTTAAAAATATAAAAGATTGAAATTAATGTAAATGTTTTGTTTGTTTTAAAAGTGTGCTTTAGCTTAGTACTGAAGGCTGAAGGAGAAAATACTTGGGCTAGTGAAGAAATGGTTTCATAGAAACCGACATGTGGTAAGAACATCAGTGACACACTCGGCTATCGCCTCGTGCCCCACTTTTTTGTTCTTACCACATTTTGACGTCATCTGTGATCTATTACTGAACAGATGCACGGCAACATGGAATCTATTTGTTAAGTAGACCTTGCAGGACCTTATTAATTTAGCATGAACATAAGCCCACAATTACGAGTGTCCATATGTTATGGTTGGAGCCACCAGCACAGGAGTAGACCAGGTTATTTTTAGTTTCTAGCAATATTAGCTATTTTTAGTTCTAGCTATTCTCTAAG
This sequence comes from Astreopora myriophthalma, assembly GCA_014634185.1. Taxonomy (NCBI): domain Eukaryota; kingdom Metazoa; phylum Cnidaria; class Anthozoa; order Scleractinia; family Acroporidae; genus Astreopora; species Astreopora myriophthalma. Next base: position 168,499 of record BLFK01000303.1, on the reverse strand, counting down.
GTCAAATAAGGAGCTACTGTTAGCTCATCCTAGAGTGCGCACAAAGTCAACACTAGGGGATCGGGCCTTCTGTGCTGCTGCCCCGAAATTATGGAACTCGCTTCCTCAGTCATTAAGGAAAATAACATCAATGGACTCCTTTAAGGTGCAGTTAAAGACTTTATTATTTAGACAAGCCTATAAGGGCTTTGTATAGTCCTTTGTATAGTTTTTAAATTGTAGGTTATTATTATCTTGAATGGATATATTCTGTTATTTTTATCATGAATATATATATTCTGTAAGTTTTCCTTTTTATATATCACTATTGTAATTTTACCT
>BLFK01000303.1:158178-163178 GCA_014634185.1 Astreopora myriophthalma | reverse complement strand
GTTTGTTTGTTTGTTTGTTTTTTCATACATATCATTGAATATTTTGCCAGTCAGCCATGATTTTTTAAAAATTATCTTTCATCCATGCATATCACATCAGTGCATTTAAACATTGTCGATTTTATATGCCTTGGCATCTTTATTATAAAAAAGAAAACCTTTTGTAATGATCCTCAAAGCTTGAGAGACTGGGTAAACTCAACAAACACAACCTTTAATAAGAGGACTGTCAGAACATAGCTTACAACACAGAACGTGCCTGAGGCATCACTTTCCCGAGCCCACAATATAATAGGTCTGTGGTACAACAATAATCAACTGGGTACTTCATTAACATTGTCACACCTTTGACGTTAGATTGTGTGGTTCTAGATAACCCAATGGACAGTTAGCTAACAAAAGGTTATTTGTGGAAATTGAGAGTGTGAAGGGGATCTTGAACTTTGATAATTTACAAAAGCATGTAGTGGGAGGGAGGGGTGAATTGGGGTTTCGGGGGGGGGGGTATGAACATTGTGAGAATTGGGAACCCTGTGAGATCAAATTGGCTTACAAGTAGTGTACTTTTAGCTCTCCATATAGGATGTTCTAAAAAATTGCATATTTTATACTTATCTGCTGTTGTAACCACACCTGTTTGTCTGGTATTGCTGGAAGGTACAAATTATACTTGAAGATATTTAAATTGTATTTAAATAAAAGGATCACAAGATTCCACAGGAAGTCATAAGTAAACTGTTGTAATGCCTCTCCTCAAGGAACTCCATTGGGTTCCTATCCAACAGTGGATAGAATTTAAAATTGTTTTTATAACATTTAATGCACTCAACAAGCAAGCTCCAACTTATTTAATGGACCTTCTTATATCCTATAAACCTTCAAGATCACTTCATTCATCTACCAAAAACCTTGTGAAGAAACCTGTGTTAAATCTTAAGTCATATGGTTGCCGGTCTTTTGTGTTGGCTTCAGCAATACTGTGGAATGCCCTTCCACAGTCAATGTGAGGTTTGCTATCGATGGAAACTTAAGGAGCATTTATTTCTACAAGCTTATAGCGGACATCAATTTTAATGAATCTGATTTTTAATTATTTTATCTTTATGACATTGCCATTCTACTTTTTATTAGTAATATAGTTAGGTAATAGTGATGATACTAGTCTTTTTGAACATGGTGTTTTTATATTATAATTTTAATTATTTGCCAGTTGTAAAGCACTTTTGGACCACTGGAAAAAGATGCTATATATTATTATTTTTGTTATTATTCTACATCAAATAGGACACATTTGTGAATCTATTTCTGTTAATTAGTCAACATTCCCAGACAATTGGTGTGAATAACACATCCATTCTTGAAGTTACCCCATCCTCCTCGTGCCTTGTGGCACAATATTGGGACCTCCACAGAGCTTCTCCAACCTTCCCTGTTGGCTGCCACCGCTTGCACCTCCTCCCAAGACCTCCAACGTGCCTCTCTCCTCTCCTCCTTTTCCACAGTCCTCCTCCATGTCATCTTAGGCCTCCCTCTTTGCCTTTTGCCTTCTGGTGCCCAGGTCATCATTTCTCTTGCTGGGTGGGTGATGTTGCTGCTTCTGTACAATGTTCTGACATTATTGCAATTACCGACTTTCATGGTGTATTTGGGGTGCACCAGTGGCCTCGTCAGTCCAGGAGTATCCAGATGGCTCTGACTCCTGCGTGTTATTGAATCTCTCCTGTGAGACCTGGCCATGGCATCCCCATAAGATGAATTCCCTCTGCTTCTGGTTTCTGTAATGGAGGTTACTCCAACCAGCATAGCTCTAGGGGTCATTGGGACATGCAAACCACCTCACCACAATTAAGGTGACGATCCTATCGAGACGTAAGTAATGAACTTTATCTGTAGCAACTTGGAAAATTTTTGTACTAACAGTCTTATATATTGCTTTATATTTGCATTTGTGAAACTGTTATGAGCCTTTATTGTACATACATAATAGTTTTGGGCATTGGATAGTAACGTATTTATGATTTGGTCAGCATAGGTTCATTTTAATAGCATGATTAATTGTAGGGATATTTGGCAGGAATACCATGAATAGTTCAATGTTATACATAATTGGGAGAAACGTTGACGTACGCTCTTCAATTACCGAGCACAACAGTGAAACCTATGTTTGTTAGTCAAACTAGGTATTGTTTTTTGGTTGTTCTTCTTGTTTCAAGTCACCTTTTCATTTACATGAAGAAGAGCCTTGAAATACCACATAATGTATGGTATTTATGTCAATGTTATACATAATTGGGAGAAACGTTGACGTACGCTCTTCAATTACCGAGCACAACAGTGAAACCTATGTTTGTTAGTCAAACTAGGTATTGTTTTTTGGTTGTTCTTCTTGTTTCAAGTCACCTTTTCATTTACATGAAGAAGAGCCTTGAAATACCACATAATGTATGGTATTTATGTCAAGTATCATGTATTATAAATCTTGCTGTTATATATATATTATTCAAGAAGAATAAAGCTCAGCCCAACGACCCCTGATGAAGGCAAATGCCGAAACGTGTCAGGTCAAAAGGGTTTACATCTTAAACGGTTAAGACTATTCCCTTTTGTGCAACTTATACATATATATATTTATCAAAAACTGAACTACGGATATCAGATTTACAGCATTTTCATTGTCTTGCTGGACACAGGCGATCAGTTCATATACTGCTGCACCTAATATGGTCAAGGAACGTGTTGGTAATAAAGGGAGCTGATGACATTTTTGCAGCTCTGAGTTTTTAATACAACAATTATTTTTTTAATAAAACAATTATTCTACTCGGGCATGCTGGATATAAAATGATCATAACCAACTCGGCCCTACGCGCCTTGTTGGTTATCTATCACGTTATATCCAGCGCGCCCTCATAGAATAGTTAATTAAATATACCACTACCTGATAATAGCAATAATAATAAATGGCTTTTATTGGTAGTCTCAACAAGTTGGCTCTTCTCATACTAATGTACAAATTAAATCAAATCAAATGTTGGTGTTTGTGGCGAGGGGAAAACCAGAGAACCCGGAGAAAAACCTCTCGAAGCAGGTTAGAGAAACCAACAAACTCAGCCCACATATGACGCCGAGACTGGGAATTGAACCTGGGCCACATGGGTGGAAGGCAAGTGCTCTCACCACTGTGCCAACCCTGCTCCCCCTCCCCACACTGCTCCCCCTCCCCACACTGCTCCCCCTCCCCACACTGCTCCCCCTCAAGTGACGTCAAGTCTCAAGGAGGAAAGGCAAAATATAACATTTTTAATGGTGTTGCAATTCAACTTTTGCAAAAGAAAACACTTTGAGATTAAGTGTATCACTCAAAACCCCTGAGTTCTCAAAAAGTAAATCTATGAATATTATACCATTAATATCAGCTTTTTTATTAAATAAATCTCTTCCTGGCAGTTAACCTTTTGCACAGCGCCCTTTGCAAACCCAAAAGAAAAGCATGTACTTCGAATGTACATGTACTTCGAACAACTCAGCCCAGATAATCAATTTTATCCATCCCTTAAATGTCCCCAGCACTACACACATCACATATGTCTTTCTTTGGTTGACTTTCCCTTCCGTCGTCGCTTGCAGTAACATCATTGGTTGGTTGAGATAACAACCCACCTGATGAACAAAATGAAAAAGTTTACAGAGTGATGATGACAAAGACTTTACGAGTACCACTGCTTTACTTACAGCCGTTTTCAGTGTTACACGCACAGTGACCATCTTTAAACGTCTGTCTTTCAACACGCTTGGTAACCAGGCTTAGTAACTTTTGGTCACTAAACACGTCGAAAGATGATGTTGAAAGGTGGATGTTGAAAGGTGGATGTTGAAAGATGGTCGTTGAAAGAACTAATACAGGTGTCTCCTGTTCAGAGGCCCATTTCTTGAAAGCCCCAAAACTTTTCAGGTGTATTTCGGGAGCCATAGTTCCCGCTGTATCTTGAAATGAAAGACGTTTTAAGCCACAAGCCACAAATCATGTTAAAAGACTAGATTTCCAGAACAATCAGATCGCAGCTTTACAAGTTGCTTTTCGGGCCTGTAAACGTTTCTGACATTTGAGAAGCAGGTCCCAGGTTGGATAAAAGAAACAAGAATGTCATTCACCAGTCTTGGTCAGTCCGTATTGGGAAGAACTATGCCCTCTGTCTCAAGTACAATTTTGCCCAATGTGGCCATCCTGGCCAGACAACTGGTGAATAACTTGCTCACCTTTGCCTTCCTCAAATGATTTCAGCGTACTGGAGCGATCCAAGCCCAGCTGTAGCAGTGGTTTCAAAGCAATGGCAGCGGCTTCCTCGCGTGCAGCTTCAGCTGTAACTCCTGATCCGTAACAGGTGAGCGGAGGAATGGAAGACACTGTCACAAGTGTCAGGAACTCTCGTTCCTGGAAGATGATAAATGATAAACACGTCATAGAAGTCGCTAAGTAATGTTTAAAAAAGTGCAGCAGTGTTTTATCAGGTTTAAAAACATGAGACATAGCTGAGTGTTTTTAGACTCGATAAAACATTTGCTGCGAGCTTCAGTAACATTCAAATTAAAAACATTCCACAATGGTTCAAACTGTGAGAGGAAAATATTAGCATACAAGAAAAACAAGCTATGGCTTATTAGTATTCTTTACATAAAGAATACTAGCGAGGAGTGTTTTATGGGGTATAAAGCTCATGCACATGACGTTTGATCGGTGACTTGATAGGCTGCTAGGCTCGTGAATTATTAATGACTTTTGAAGTATTGAAATCAGACTTCAAGTCTGAGTAGCGAAAACCACTGAAACCAGCCCACTTAATTAGGACCAACCCAGATGAATCTGAAAATCATATTTTCTTTCTGTTGACAGATGAAAGTGATATCTGTACAAAGTCTCCAAGCATGCATTTTTGGGGGACTATTCTGGTTTAGCATTAACCAATTAACAGGAATAAGGTTTCCAAAAAAAAAAAAAAAGA
>BLFK01000303.1:141453-158026 GCA_014634185.1 Astreopora myriophthalma | reverse complement strand
GATTTAATGAGTATACAATATAACATATATTTTTTCCCTCTCCTTGCTTGTTTATAGTTCCAGCGGTCATGGTTAACTGAAAAGCCACCGGGTTCTTTGACCACTAAGCACATTCAATTATTAATTCTTATTAATCAGGCTTTGAACATTTGCACCCTAGAGAACAAAGAGTGTTGGGTGGCCACAACAACTGTTTGAGAGTAGACCACAGCATATAAACTACATAAAGAAATGAGGTAACTTTTTTCAACTTTATGCATTGCACATGGCCTTAGCCACAGTAGTTTCTGCAGTAACTAGGAGTGAGTGCCAACATAATTATCTTGGAAAAGATAGAAGCTTCGTCTCACCTTTGGGTAATCAGTGAATTGCACTTGGAATCCCTCCACCTCGGCCAAATGGAGAAGCTTCTGAACTGCCGTCAGAGGGGGAGCTGCTGCCTTGACAACAGGGGCACCAGGTGCTCGGTTTAATCCACATTGTAAGATAGGTTCCTGAGAAATAAAAGAGAATGGAGTTGTGATGCAGTTTCTTTGACCACTGCTGAGGAATGCCACTTGTCAAGAAAACTTCTTGGCCTTTCGATTCACTGACCCACCAGTGCATTAAACTGCCTCAGAAGAGAACACATGCTCAACCAGAGGGGTAAAAAAAAAAAAACCAGAATGCTCATGTTTACCTGTGCTTCTTGTTTCACTTGTGCTATTGGTGCAACCACCGAGTTCATGATGTCCAATCGTGTTTGCTTTGCAAGTTCAGGGACCATGGGCAGCAGCCCAGGCTTAAGCTGTCGGCCAAGTATGGTGGCTGGTTGACTGCTGGAGGAGCCACCTTTGAAGGGTCCCTTCTGCTCAGTATCAGTTTTTTCCATTCCTACAGGTTTGTCACCCTACACATGAAAATCAATAGGCCATTTCCAAGTTCACGTTAGCCTCTTTTTCAAAGTGAGTCTAAGTGCAAAAGTTTTGTGATGGTAAGAAGGTTTACTTTGCATGTGTTTCATAAGAAATACCTCACACTTAGACTTGCTTTGAAAAAGAGGCTGAAGTGAACTCAGAAATGGCCTATCATCAACATTATTGTCATCATCATTATCATCAACATGGTCGATACCCTTGATATAGGCTACAGTGCATGATAATTTAGCATGTGCCCACTCTATGCATTCAAATCATTTCAGGTCTTCTTTAGGACTGACCTCCTGGGAATAGGTAAATAATGGCTTTCATATCTCTAGTACAAGTATGGGAACCCATGTTTTTTATTTCACATGTTGAAAGAAAATCTGATTCTCTGTGACATATCCAGAATTGGGAAACTTGGTATCAAGAATTTTGTTGATACTATACCCACATTTGTCCTTATTCCTACATTCTGGTTTTCTCCATCGCTTATGCACAAGTGAAAACACATCCTGGGTTTTACTGTAGTTTAGGGTCAAGTTATGTTCAAGGCAGGATTAGTGCTGACCCTGTGTTATGACGGATCAACACCTACAATATAGTCATGGTACACTATTTAACCCAGTCTAGCACTAACACTGCTTTGTACAACTCAGTTCTGATGTTTATACAACTTCTCCTACACAGCACTAGAGGAAGTACGCTGAACACAAGTGAGGAGAATTTAAATGCCAATAAATATATTAGGACAGCTCTTACCTGAGCAATTTTCGCTGACTGTCCCTCAGCAGAACGAAAGCCAATCAGCTGCAGCATGGCTTCGGCAGCTTTCTTCTTCGCTTCTTTCTTGTTTGGACCTTCTCCCTTTGCTGTATGTGGTCCTGTCGTGACTTGCATTGTAAATTCTCTTTCCTGTCCACTCTTCTCCTCACGAAGAAGCTCATAAACTGGATATTGCTCATGCCTACGCTGGAAGATCTGTTGGAGGATAGTAACAGGACTCAAGCTTGGATCTATGTCCCCTTTCGGCTTCTTGACGTATGAGAGGCGAGGTCCACGGTGAATAAATAGGCCAGGTTTCTTGTGGTTTAAATCTGCTACAGGGGGTAGCTGCTTTAGTTTTTCAAGCATTTTCTTTGCTGCCTCCCGCCTGGCATCCTTCTTCTTACAACCCTCACCCTCGGTCACAAACTCACCAACAGTCACACTAACCACGAAGCGTTTCATATGAGGAGGGCCACTGCTACTCTTTTCTTCAAATCCTACTTGAAGTTTATGTTTAGAGGCAATTTCATACACTTTGCTAACTTCTGACTTAAAGTCTGCAGTGGTGCTTTTCTGTGAAATCTCTGGCTGGGAAACCATGCTTTCCTCACCACTTTGAGCTACAGCTTCTAACTCAACAGGCTTCTTCAATTCTCCCCGTTGTCCAGCAGCAGCCACTTCTTCTCTCATAACCCTAACAGCTTTTGCTGCTGCATTTTTTCGAGCTGCTTGCTTGTCACGACCTTCACCATAGAATTCGTGCTCTCCCTCACCCACTATAAGCTTGACGCAGGTGATCCTTGGTATACGTGGTGGTGCAGACCGAGGCTGGTAACCATTATGGAAGTAGGGGCGGTAGTGACTACCCTGTCCAGGATAGGGGTGGAGCATCCCATAAGAGGATCGAGAACGTGGATGTCCTCCATGATGTGTTCCCGCCATCTGATGTTGTATATGAAGGCCTTGATAACCCATGTTAACGGGAGGGTGGTACACTGGAGACTTATATGGTAGCTCTTCATATTTGGTCAGCTTGCCAAGTTTCATTGCCAACACATTCAGCTCAACAGTTGGGGTGACATAAACCTGTTTGACTTCGGGTTTTTCAGCTTGTGGCATACAAAGACCACATTTCTCTAAACCTGCATTAGCAGCAACATGCTTGGCGCCTCTGATTGTGTTCGCTTTGCCAACCCAAGTACCCAGCTCGCCCAAGCTCAGTTGAACAGTGAAGGTTCGCTTGTGGGCTGGTCCGCTTTCCTCGGTGACTTTGTATTCTGGATGTACTTGGTTCGCTTTTGCAAGTTCGTTCATCAAGCTAACCGGTGTTTTTTGAGCCATTGTGAAGATTTCGGAACTTGCTAACGCCACGGATCTAAAACTGGTTGTTAAAGATGGCGAACAAAGATGATTCAGAGTAGTGAGTCGACGGACCAATAATAAAAGTAGGTTTGAAAATGGCCGACTCTAGGGTGAAAGATCCGGAGGGTACAGTTGGAAATTACCGCAAATTTCCGCGAGGAAATCGGTGGTAATTATCCAGAGAGGAATAGAAAAACTTGAAGATTGTAAAGCCGAGGAGAAACAGCGAGGAGGCCCCACACTTTTGAAGAAATATTTTTTCTTTCAAAAGTGGACGAAATCGCCAGACATGAGGTCTGCTCGCGTTTGTAGCTGCTATCCCAGGAGGCCTTGCTAGAAGGGACTGGCCCTTATTGAGGGGCTGGGGAGGGAGGAGTGACTGGGGCGTGGGGTGGGAGTGACCGTTAAAATTCGGAAAAAGTTTCTCAGTAGATTTGAAACTAAAGCATTCAGGTTGTTTCCTAGTACACTACAGGGGACTTGTGCACGCTAAGCTACTATGGAAAGCCATAACAAGACGTTGCATGGAAGACTTAAATAAAACTTGTCAAAATTTAGAAGGGAGAGGGGGTGGAGATTTTCAATGAAGTGTTGAAAACAACATGACCCTCCCCAGGTGCGGGATTGAAATGTCTTGGCCCTAAGTAAGGCTTGTCCTAATATTGATCCCCTCTACTCTGCTCTGAGAGGCAGAGTGACGCAGAGTAGAGAACTTTCCTGTTTTCCCTTTTTTAAAAAAACCCAACAATTCACTTAAAGGTTCAGGTAATACAGGAACATTTTCTTTCAACTTGTTGCACAACTATGTTGCATTTCAAGTTGTGGTGGTTTGTTGGGCATATTACTACATAGGAGCACAACACAAATTTGTTGCAAGAAGTAGGAATCATGTCAACTTTGCACAACACAATGTTCCAACTTGCAACATGAAATTTCCTTGCACGACAAGTCGCACTTATACAGTCATATGCGCAAGTAACCATCACAACTTGCAATGAAACAGCAAAAATGTTGCCTGTATTACCACACCTTAAGTTGATTTGATTGCAGTGCCTTCAAAAAATTGTATTGCCAAGTCATTCAACAGTTAAATAAAGTTTATTGCTCTTATTATTATTCACAACGTCATCACTGAAGCTACTGTACAGCCATTTTCAAACATCCTGTCTGCTAATTTGTTCATAATATCAATGGCAAACAAAGGTTACACAATAGGTCATTTTCATCACAGTTGTTTGCTCAGTGGCCTAGCCTATGAATGGTAGCAAGGCTGCCGGTGACCTTGTATTGATGGAGACTGCATTGCTTTTATCGTGTAAACTGTGTTGTCGTAATGCATTGACATAAGAAAAGCAAAGAGGTTTGTATCAAAACAAGGTCACTAGGAGCATCAGTTTGAGGCCGAGTTACCTGGCCATCCATTCGTAGGCCAGGTAACTCAGTCAACTGTAAAATGGACTATTATCTCTTTAAGAAGTTGTTTGGCTATGAAGCAATAGGTTCTTAACATTGGAAGGTTTGGTTACCTGTGGAACTTGCTAGGAATCAGCGTACAGAATAATGTACACCTTCATACAGTCATGTTACTCTTTGAAAGAGCAGTAAATTTACAAAAAAAGGACCAAAATTCATAATTAAGTTCTCAAATTACTATTGGGGGGTATAATTTTTTATCTACATTTTTTTTGACAATACAAATGATTCACATGACAAAAATTTCACCTTGGTCTTGAATTAAACAAGTTTTTCCTGTACCTCTTACCAAAATTAATTTTGGTACAAACTAATAATTATTATTCTTTTTTTTATTTTAGTTTATTTTTTTTTTTGAAGAGAGGGCAGACACTAATAAGTAAACACGTGCACTTAAGAGTGAGCTTCTTCCACCATCTCTCTGAGTTTATCTTTCTCAACAAGATCAAGTATTCCTTTTGCAAATTCAACAAACAGCCTTTCCATGTAGTTAGACTTGTGAATAGTCAGACCTTCAACAAAACCAATGTGTCCACCATAAAATGTCAACACCATTGCAACAAATGGATTTTGTGCCATCGATTCAATGGGAATTGCTGTAAGATGAAATAAAGGACAATTCAATTTTCAGTACTGTACTAATCAAGGCCCAGGAACACACAAATTTACCTTTGATGTCACATCAAGACCATGCCTTCATTCTTGTAGAAAGTATTACCAATATACTTAGCATTAAAGTCCATTGAAAGTAAGATTTGTATCATAAAGGTCATTTTAAAATCTCTTGTTTCTATTGTGTTGTTACCTTCATAAAAATTTTTAAGTTTAGAAGGCAAGCAATAAATTGGAACACTGAAAACTGGAAGTGGTTTTGGGAAGTAAAGAAGACTTAGATGGCAGTGTTTAGTGTAATTAGGTTAGGAGACACTGGCTTGTTACTTAAATTATCTGTAGCACAGTCATCTATACTCTGACATATGGGATGTGACAATGCTTTTGATCTGCTACATGTACTTTAGATACTCCCTCTATCTATAACACTGTGGTGGCTTTACTGACCGTGGAGTGGTGAAAATGGATCATCGGCAGCATTCAGGCACAGGACAGGAACTCTTATGGCGTGCAGAGGTTTGCTGTGAAGCGTGGCCTCATTGTAGTATTCTTCATAGTTGCTATATCCAAATGCTGGCGATGTGAATCGCTCATCAAATTCACGTATGGTTCTCGCCTAGAAAAAACAAGTGAGAGAAGTTAAGAACAAAGTCTAAGGAATACTATGCTATTTCAATCACCTTCCAAGGCAGACTTATGTGGTGTAGGTTTAGAGAAGTGATGAGTCGTCCACAGGGAATGAGCTCCAAGGGGTCCGGGGAAATTTGGGAAATTGATGTGTACATATTCTGGGTGGGGCAGGGCTGAAAGGGGGAAATCTTTTAATTGCTCAAAGCATAAACCATAATATACCATTTACTTTTACAGTTCTGTGCTCATTTACCAGGCCTTTGAATAAAAGCGAGGCTGGAGTTGACCTTGTTTTGATACAAACCTCACTGCTTTTCTTATGTAAATAGAACTAGTTAGCATAAGAACAGCATGATTTACATGAGAAAAGAAGTGAGGTTTGTATCAAAACGAAGGACAACTCCAACCTCCCTTTTGTTCAAAGGGCTGGTAACTGTCTGAGCACAGAACTGTAAAATGGTCTATATAGGCAAATTTAAAAGCTACTCAGCCAATGTTATCTTGGAATGGGTACGGAATTTTGTGTTACATCGTTAGCTACATTTTATATAGCATGGATATAATTTTTTATAGTGAGACTGCAGCTTCATTTCAACTATCCATCTAGATTACATGCCAATCGCAGCATCACTTGTGGTGATAAACAGTGAAATAAATTACAAATTTATGTGTGTAGCAAGACAAACCTTTAACGCATGATGAATATCAAATGGTAGATTTCCTAAATGACTTTCGAACACCTCAAGGTTCCTAAAAGTAACAAAAAAAAACAACAACAAAAATAGAAGAAATTGGTAAAAAAAAAAAATAGAGAGGAATTGAAAAATTATGGTCGCCCTGTTGGAAGTATGAGACTAAGCCTTAAGGTTTGCATTTCTGTGTTGCATACCCCCAGAGTAAATACACATCAAAAGTGCCAAATAACGAGAAGAGTTGCTAGGAAATGAGACCCATTCTCTTATTTGGCCTGAAGTTCTCTTTCACGGAGATGCAGAAACTCTGTAGTGCTTAGCAACTATGAGTATCACTACCCCTCCTGGATGTGATCCTTGTCCATCACAATATGTCACCCACCCACCCCCTCCCCAAACACACCCCCAGCAGCAGTAAGTCAATGGTATCCATCAAACAGTCTGAATAATGTAAAGTAAAAGTTTCCTTTCTAAATCAACAGACACGTGTGCACCTGAATTGTTATCAACAAGCTCCTTGGCAGGAGTTTGCTCTCATTTGTCCAGTGCAGATAGCAGTTACCATAACTGTCCATTGCGCAAAAGAAGTAATATGCAAATGATATGAAAAACAACTGACAGACTGTGATACACTGTCAACTTCATTTGGTTCCACGTATGTCAATAAAAGAAAGCTCTTGTGGAACTCTGATGAGAGTTAACTCTCATCATCTCTAGTACTTGTTGGCAAAAAGGTTAATTAAACCTAACTACCCATGGATACCTTTGTAGCATGTTGACCAAGTTGTTTGTAAGGTGTTTATTGAAGAGCAAGCTGTTGATTGGTTGTTCCAGTGACACACATGATTCCATACAGTTCCATGGAATGGAAACAGCCATGACTCCAACCAGTCCAGAGCTCTCAGTGTCACCAAACTCATTCAAATAATTCAAAAGAATCATTCTGAGATGGCACAAACAGAAGTCACAAAGGTTGGAGAAAGCTCAAGAACATACATAAAAGATTAGCACAGGTTTGAGCTTGGAGCAGGTTAAAATTAAATGTACCAAAAGTAAAAGTCAAATCTCAGAATATTGCATTTGTGAATTGAATCAATTTAGCTGCAAAAGCAGATAATACAGACTTAAAGCTAACCAATTAGCAATTGATTCAGACCAACTCATTGTCACTTACCCTCCCATTGAAATTCCCACACCAACTATTGATGAGCCTGGACAAGATTTATGTATGTGTGACAAGACAAATTTGAGGTCCTCAGTGTTTGCGGCACTAAAGGTGCGAGGAGTCTGTAAAACAGATTTATGCTAAATTCAAACTGGCATCTGACACCCTCCATAAACTAATACATTATTAATACAAAAAATGAGTCTGGATATGAATTGCAAACAAGAAAACAATCTCACTTGGAAACAAAATCAGCCCAGTAAGATCGTGGCTGAAAGAAATTACTCACTCACAATGCCCTGAACAATTTCTTCTTTGAAAGAAAACATGCAATATAAAGTCTGCCCTTTTTAATGCTTACAATTTGTTACATCAGATGATGTTCTTAGAAATGTTAAATCATGCCCTTCTACCTTTTTTGAGATTAATAGTAAACTAAGAGAACTGTAGGAACAGACAACATGGTCTAGATGATTGAGTAACAGTGCCTGTCTTTGCTTTGACTTTAACACTCTGATTTGCATCTAGATCAAATGTTATGCAAAGCAGCTGCAATACTATAAAAAAACATGTGTCCAAGCATAAGCTTACACTGTGGTTCATTCTCAATGTAAAACTTCCAAGTCCCAAGTGTACCAAGTGTAAGCTACTAAAGCGAAAATTCAGGATTGAGTTTTGCATTGAGAAAGAACCAATACTTTGCACAACTCTGATTGGTCATTACCTTTAACTGGGAGGCTCCAAAGCCCCGATGATTTGCAACAATTGTCCTGTTAATAGACACAAGTGAATTTGTCACCAATAATAATACTAGTCACCAATAATAATAGAAAAATACCACTTGTATATCATAATATATACATGGCTGATTCTATTAAATCTCAAGTGTTTGCCAGTCCATATATTGTAAATTTTTTTCCATCCTCGCAGCCAGAAAGTGAGTAATTTCTGGGTCCTTTACTTTTGTCATAATTGGCTGACATAAGATGGGTCAGTTTTCAGATGGGATGTAAGAAGTTAAAGGAATGAGTTGTCATGGTCCTTCACATTAAGTCATTCTACATGCAGCCCTTAATTAATCCATGTTCATTCCATGTAAGATAGCTATCCTGTAGGCAAACTCAACAAACATTTGAATAAGAGGTTGGACACATGTAGTCAATTTTAAGTTGATGATTTAGTCTTAGAATCTAGCAATTCGATTTAGAAAAGGACAAAGAATCAATATAATAATAATTACAACAAGGAACAGACGTCACACATTCTTGACAATTAATAGTCATGTTCTTCTCTTCAGAACAATCCATTTACAAGATGGCCCATCTAGCCTGTTAGTTCTGCCAAAAGGAAAGCATCGTTTGTTTGGCTATAACATACTCACCGTACTCCAAGCTCTTTACCCAGTAGTACCAAGTGTCTACAATAACTGGTCTCGCTTCCCCCTAAAATAAGGCATAAAATAATAACTGTTGAGAAGTTTGAAAAGTTCTACACTCAAGGTTGGAAACTAAACTTGTGCATGTCAGCTCTGCTAGTAATGACCCTTAGAAAGTATTTCCCAGTCTGATATTAGGTACTTGCTCCAGTGGTTTTATAGGTAGGAAGTTCTATATAGTTTCTCAGCATACCTGGCCAAGGTTATTGATAGAAGGAAAGAAACTAACCCGTCAGACCAGGAAGTATCAAGATGGTTGGCCTGGTGTTAGGATCCTTATAAATGGAGCTAATCTTGTTATCAAACCAGTCCAGGCATACAATACCACCATCTGGTGTCTGCAGTGTCTCTCTATTTTAAATAAGAAAAGACAGAACAGATCTCTATGGGCATTTACAATGATGAGCTAAAGACAATAAAATAATCGTGTCAGATCTTTATGCACAATAAATTCAAAACAAGGACACAATGACAAAAACGTGTGACTTTTTATAGACCCGTTTCATGGTCGTCTTATCAATTTTGTGATATTCTCAGTGAAAGTTTGAAGCAGTAAGAATCTTTGCGCATAACTGTGAAGAACAAAGCAAACACAGGGTTGCACATAACAAACAAGACGATGAGCAGAAATCCTCCATCATTTAACGCAATGAGATAGGTCTAGACACAATATTATTATCCAGATATAATTATAGTTAGAAGGTTCTGGTATGTTTAGAGTTTATGCATCTTCTTTAAAACTTGCAGTGGACCTTAAGCATTATTTTGCACCTACTTATACCTCATGGATCTAATGTTGTTTGAACAAAACTGTTCACTTGCAGTTGCAGAGATTGCATATATTAACATTCTTGCATTGGGAATAAATGGCAAAGATACAACTTACAATGCATCCTACGGATGTTTAGGATTTTGTCAAGATATGTATGGGAAAAATACAATGTTTAGGAAAAAGAATTGGGAATTCACGGAAACGCATTTAGGCAATTGTACCGGATGTTTGTGTCCAGACCTATTTCACCTGCAACCCACAATGTCAATTTTTAAGCAAAAGGAATTTTAGGAATGATGTGATTATAGAGTGGAACCAAGTATTACATTTAGAGTTCAATCAAGCACCGGTAATATGACAAATGATGGAAAGAAAGAAATTCCTGATTATCGTATGTATTTGTTCGGGCCGCATCATATTATTTATAAACTTATGGACGCACGTGACATCAATTGCACGGTTGCAGACAAATAAAAGCTTATCAATTTATTAGTTTTCCGCTTAGTTACTGAAGGAAGGATAACTTCTACCATCCGGTTACCATGTTCCTGGATTTTCTTCAGCTCTACCGCTGTGTGTTACGTCCTTGAAACCGAGCTTACATTGTACACTCTGAATGTACAAGATATGCACTTATTTGACATTTGATGTACATTCTACACCTACTGCACCTTTGTGAGCTTATCGAAAGGTATACGGAGAAATAAATGAACGAACGCAAAGAAAACATGGCCCAAAGGACAAAACTTACCTTCGGAAGGGAACTGACGGCCTTGATCTGATCAATGCTCTAACCAACGTTTGTGCGTGTGCTGCAAAACACCAGAAGGTCGGCCAATAATAGTCGCTTAGCATCGGACAACTTTGCAGCAAAAACTCCCGAAATGGGCCTTCCTTCGCGATCAAGCGCGGTTTTTGAACAACATGAAATAAATAGTACGTGATGTAGATCGCAGATAGAACTGTAAGGACAGGGAGCCATTGCCACTGATGGAGAAGATGCAGAAACTCTTCGATGGACATAATTGTACTACTTGCAGTACATGAAATTTACAGCTGCCGCGAGTGGACTTTGACCTCAAATTATGGAAATTTGTATTGTCCAGGCTCCTTGCGTTCAGAATTGAACGAAAACAAGAAAGAAGACTTGGCCAAGGCGAGCCTGATCGAGACAATGGCTGCTGTCGGGAATTGCGGGGACTTCATTTACGTTTCTTCGTAGTTTAACTGTGATCATAAATCCCAAATTGCAACCCTTAGAATTCAAGAATATTTTTCTTCAAAATGACAGACTTATTCAATCATTATGAGCAACAATTTGGGAATGTAAGTGCGGAAATCACGTCGAGGATTTGCAAGATTCCCAATCTTCATGGAAGTAAGTTTCATTGTTGAAATTGGCACATTTTATCTTGTGGCTTATTTTTCTGCGGGGAAATGTAATTATTTTGTTTGATTGTTTTATATTTTTAGCGTCTAAAAAGGCTGCAATAAGTGACGTGGAAAGGTTCTTTGACGAAGCGCGGGAATTGGTAAGAATTTTCTATCTTGTAGTTGTTTTCAGATTACTAATAACGATGTTTATGTTGATCAAGTTTATTAAGCGTATCTTTATTTACCTTACCTTGTGCGATCTCTCCATGATTCGATAAACATTCAATTTTGCCATTGTCGCCTACTGATCGTTTATTCTATTTTATATATGTAAGTTATATTTCATTTGTATTGTGGTCATGCTGTGGATAGAGCTCCATCAACAAAAATTGAATTGTTTCGAATCAGGAAATGGCTGTTCATGTACATATTTCCTCAGTTAATCACAATAATACCATAAGGAATATAGAGGGAAATTTTAAGTCTTGGAAGTTTTGTTGGCATCTTTGTTGTTGTTCTTGTTGTTGTATTATTTCTCTTTTCTTTTCTACTGAAGCTGAAGCATTTTTAAAATTTGACATGTTATTACGTATGGTTTACAAGTTATCTTTTTGAGAACAAGAGTTTTAACGCAGTTCTATATTCAATGTACCTGGTGTCATAGTGCAAAGTTTGGACTAAAAAAAGCAGGACTGATGGCTACAACATTTATCAACATTTAAGTTGATTTTTCATGTAGAAGTCGGGAGAGGACAGTGGAGGTTGACTGGAAACTATTCCCTGCCTTTCAAACCTGGTGTCTATTGACTCCATCCCTTAGTCGGTGGTATACATTCCTTCACACTTTCCTCTACTTCCTGCCACATGAAAATCTTCTCTTCCACCCTTCCTTATTAAATCCTATTTCCTGTTGACTTCGTTTGGCCACTGTCTACCTGCAGTTAGTTTCCTGTCCCCCCCGCTACCCCTCACAACCTCTTGACCTCTCCCCTTCCAGGAATGTCAACTTTTTCTAAATAAAACAAAAAAAAATCACACTCAATTTGTATAACTTTAATTTTGCTTAATTTTGGGTAAGCATCATGATGATGATGACTTGTTTATGGTAATTAAAAACAGGATGAATCACATTTTTCCTAAGTTCACCAAAATTGCCTTTTTTCTCGTTTGTGCAGTCATAAAATGTACTGTAACTCACCAGTATATCATACTGACCATGAAGTGCTACCAAAAAGATTCTCAGAAGATACAAAGAAGATAGAGGCAGCTTGGCCAATTGATTTAAGGCTGCCGGACTTGGAATCCAAAAGTCTCAGGTTCAACTCTCGCCCCTCTGACCACTAACTGGAGTCGTTCTAGATAGTCCCTGGTTCAGTTGCTCAGCTGTGCTAGTAAATAACTAGCTAGCTAACTAGTCTACCTCCATACAGTTGGGATTCTTAACTCATTTCCTTTCATTTGTATTTTTAGTATTTGTTTCATTGACCATGAAAGCCCCTCAGGGGGAGTGGTCTATTAAATAATAGTAATAATAATAATAATTAGTAGTGGTAGTCGTAGTAGTAGTCGTAGTCGTCGTCGTCGTCGTCGTCGTCGTCGTAGTAGTGGTCGTAATGGTGGTGGTGGTGGTGGTACTATTATTGTTATTGTTATTATTATTATATTCAATTTCAATTTCAATTTATTTATTTGTTAGCAATGCTATGTCATCACATGCACAGTCCTAGGCGACCCGCAATTAGCAACTTTGCTATTCTAGGCGGGCCACTTTTGTAAAACAAGTCCTGTCTCTGCTAAAGATCACATATTATTAAACAAAATCACAAAAAACATAAAAATTAAGAAGGCAGTTAATTAATTAATTGATTACAAAGTTATCAAGATACCACAGTTGAAACATGACTAACTGCAATTTAAAATGATTAGATTTGAATCTGTTCACTTCGTATGTCCCCTATCCCAAGCCACTGTGGACCCATTAATGCCTTTATTTCATCTTCAACTGATTTAGAATGAGTGCATTTTCTGTATCTACTGGTGTTGACAACATTGTTTGTACACTAGATTGAACAAATGGAATTAGAAGTTAGAGAAGTTTCAGGTGAAGAAAAGTCCAAGTTAGGACACAGACTTAAAGCATACAAGAACGAAATACAGAGATTTGAACAAGATCTGGTAAGCACGGGTATCATTGGAAATAATATACATGTAAATATGTACTGGTATGTGGTACTTGACATGTATTTATGGGTGTATACACAGGGTCTGTATGCATCTTGAAACCCTCGAATTTTGAGAGTACATTTTCAAGGCCTTGAAAATTTCTTCCATTCATTCCTGGTCCTTGAAAGTCGTTGAATTTTTATTGATCACATTTTCAATCTTTGAGAACTTCCAGAAAAATGATCAGCCACTCAAGTTATGTCATACAAATGCGGCAAGCTGTGGTGTTGAGAATGGTTACCAGTGCCTTTCCATAATTTTCACACAAGTACATTATGGAAAATGAGCAAGAATCATATTGTCAGACTATCTTGATGGCTTAATTCTTCAAGGTAAATTAGAAAGGGACCTGTCCTTGAAATTTCAAATTGTGGTCCCTGAAAGTCCTTGAAAAGTACTTGAATTTTTGGTCTAAAAAAGTGTATGAACCCTGTTAATATATGACTCTTGCATTAGGAGAGTGGTCAACCTGCAATGAGAGGAAGAAAAGTGAAACTTCATCGACAGGATTTGAGCCCATGAATTCCGCAGATGGCTATTAGTACTAAGGTCTATTAAGGTGGAGATGTTAAGGTCAACACAAAGTTGAAACTGCAATAATAGACATTTGAAATGGGGAAAGTGACACAAGGACCCCTCCCCTCTCCCCCCATCCCTGGTTGGTCCTCTCATGGGGCCCACTGTACTCCAACAAACCCTTAGCATTTGTAACTGTGGAGTGTTTTTCTTGGATTTCAGAAAAAAGCTCGGGTTGCATTCTCCGATCAGGAAGGCAGAAACGAACTGCTTGGTGGAGAAGATTCTCACAGCTCAGAAGATCAGGTAAAGTTTATTTACGAGGGCTGTATCACAGGAATTTGGTTCTAGGTGAGGTAAAGGTAAATGAAAGTTGCTCTATAAGCTCTGAAGCTGGCATCATTGGGAAACAATGTGGTGTATAGTGCGCTTCACTTCTTCCCATCTGTCAGTCAAGAGCACCTTTTTATGGGAATTCTATTTAACCCTTTATAACTCCTGAGATGTCCGCCATTGACTAAGTAAAATCATTTTGCCTTTAGCTTGAGTAAAATCCATTAAATCACTGTTGGGAATTTAAGGGGGCACGTTCAGCCAGAATGCATTGCAGGCCAAACTGCCACATTCAACATTTTCTGTAGTAAAAAGAAAATTGCAACTGTGCTCATTTTCGTTTGTTATGTCAATCAAATCAGAGCCACTCTCGTCCATCTCTGCTCCGGAGTATTTGCACGTGTTTCTGACAGGTCGGATTAAAGGAGCAGAAACGAGTTCCCAGATAATGCATGCAAAGAACTGTGATTGAGCGTGCACCTTTTAGGGCTAATGGGGACATTAGCGTGGGGACCTCCCGAGAGCTCTTCCAGTGCTGAATAAAATCATCTGGCTTTATCAGAGTAAAATTGATTAAGTCACTGTTGGGAATTAACGGTTAAAGCTACACTGTCTTCTGGGTGGGTTTTTGGACATGGGTTTGCAAAACGATGAAAGAAACAAGCAAAAAGTCACTTAGGACATTTATGTCCGGAGCTCATCAATTTGAACAAAGTACCTGCAGTACCTTGCTTGTACATGTTTCAATTGACACAGTCCAGGTTAAACTCAGCTTTGAGATTTGGGGGCTGAGTTTTTTGTATTATTTGTTATTAATTTTATTTTTTGATATTTGCTTTATGGGTTTCAAACTTTGTTCCTTATTCTTTATTTGGTAATTCTAGATCTGTTCATTTCTACCTTCTTGTTTCAGAGAGCTAGATTGCTAGATAACACAGAAAGAGTAGAGCGCTCTGGAAGGCATTTGGAGGAGGGTTACAAAATGTGTGTTGAAACTGGTGAGTCTCGTAACACCTGTGCTGCTAAGTGTGTAATGTATTATTTAATTATGTACACATCCATGGTGTGGTTAGGATTTTTCCTGGTTAAAAGCCCTTTAAGCCTGGTTAACTTTTATTTTCCAGTGTAAACTTTAGATTCATAACCACAATCTGGAACAATGGAACATAAAAATAAACTGGTTTAACCGAAACCAAGAATGAATTTTCAAGCACAACATCTACATTTTCATCTATTTGTCGGTGTCACAGTCAAAGAGAGCCAACGTTACAGTCTCAGATTCTCTAGTGAGCTCTTGCTTCGCATGCCGAGTCGCATCACCAAAAAGACTCTTGGTGATAGGGCATTTCAAGTCGCGGCCCCATGCTTATGGAATTCACTTCCTGGAGAGCTGCGATGCAAGAGTGACCTAGAGGAGTTCAAGGGCCATCTAAAAGCGCATCTTTTTTCAAAGGCATATTTATAGGAGTCTCATAATTTAATTAGCTTTTAAGATTTTATTCCTTTTTCTCAAATTGTTATATGTGTATTTTTAACTTTTTAACCTTTCATAATTGTAATTTCAACAATTGTATTTCATAATTGCGCATTTGATCAAATTTTTGTTAATTTGCGCAATATAAGTGAATAAATTATTATTATTATTATTATTTGTAAGAATCTCTGTAGCATTATTTGAAGTACCATTCGCTCATTCATTGACATTAAAGCGGCATTTGCTCATTGAAGTATAATATTTCTTGTTTCAGAACAAATTGGAGTTGACATTATGAATAATTTGCAAAGAGATCGAGAAGTTATCGAGAGAGCAAGGGACAGAGTAAGTTCCATTTATTTTGTACTTCGGGAATGTGTAGCAAAGCAATAAGCATTAAAATACATTGTTTTGTTTCCAGACACGAGCAACTGACACGAATTTATCAAAAAGCTCTCGAGTTTTAACCGGGATGATGAGGCGGTATGTTTATTTTGATGTTGCGAATTGTAAAGTGACTGTAATAATTGAGAAGTTAAGATTCGCGTTTACAGCAAACGGTAAATGTCAGTCTGAAATTTGCCTTTTGTCATAAACCAATCAACCTCAAATGATTTGAGTAATATTTCTTACCCGTTAGTCACGGCTACCGAGCAAGTACTAAAAAGAGAAAAATTATTCAAAGTAAGAGAATTGTCAAGGTTTTAGGACCCTTTGCCATTTCCCGTTGACCGCAAACGCGAATTTTCATCAATCTCTCAAATGCTTGCTCTGAATTGGTACATAGTCAGAGTTCAGGCTAGACTGCTAAAACTGTCCCTTCAAAGTCAGTCCGGCGAGATGCC
>BLFK01000303.1:119077-141443 GCA_014634185.1 Astreopora myriophthalma | reverse complement strand
TGGCAAATAACCAGACCAGTTCTTCTCCAAATGAGCTTACTGGAAAAAAAAAAAAACAAAAAAAACTTATTGTTCTTATTTCTTCTCAGGGTCATCCAGAACAGGATAATAATGGCGATTATCTGCATTGCAATACTAGGAGTTATCGGACTTGTTATATATTATGCTGCCAAATAATGCAAAGGAAAGAGGGCAAGTCGTGTTTGACACTGTCGCCGGGAAAAGTTGAGGAGAACAAAGACAATTTTTTTGCCCGCCGACTGTTTGTCAACTCAAATATGTTTCAAAACTTGACTCTGAAAATGCTCCCCAGAATCGATAAGAGCTGCATAACCGACCTATAATGACCTTTTGGTTCTGCTGTATACACCCGGGCGTATACAATACATGCGAAGAATCGATGACCAAAAATGCAATTTGGCAAAGTAAGATAACACGACCCAAAAAAATCAAATCACCGAAGGTCGGTTATGCTCTGGGCCCTCAACTGTATTGGTTTTGTGTCTATAGTAAGTATGGCTTGTCGACTTAAGACAGTGTAAAGAGGAATTTTTTCTGAGTTCTGAGAGAGAACGCCAAGCGCCAAGGAGGGCAAAATACTTTTTCCCCTCCTCGGCGCCTCGCTCGCTCGCCATCTTGGCGTTCTATCTTGGACCTTGGACAAAACAAATTCTCTGGCACCCAAGGTACGTAATAAGCAATGCCAGAGATCAGCAAAGTTCGCGCGAAAATACTCGTTTAAGGTACATTACAGCGCAGATTCCGGAACGTAAATAAAAACTTTCAAAGGTAAATAAAAAAAAAAAGAGCTAGCTCCTTGATTGCCAGTGTAGCGTCTTCACCGTGCACTGCTTGTCTCTGTCAAGAAGATTCCATTTTGCCACACGACTATGTTCCACTGATAATCGACCCTGCTCCGGTTAACATATGATAAGCCACTGATGTCCTTACCACATTTTGAGGTTTTCTGTCATCCACTTGTCAATTAAGGTATTAAATTGAAAATGACAAAGTTAACACAACTTAAGTTAACGCGATTTAAAGAGAGGGAACAGTTACTTCTCATTGAAGGAAATTATCACAGAGGATGGGGGTAAAGTTTCAAAGTGACCGATACGAAGGCGATTAATACGAAGACAATCGTTTTTCGAGGACTAGCTCTTATGAAAGCGATCATGAACTCGGAGTATTTTAGTTTTTTGAAATTTTGAAATGCACTCTTTCGGAACTAGGAAGGTTGTGAGTAATTATGCGTCATACAGTCCGCCCTGGAAAGGATCCAGAATTCGAGAATAAAAGATGGAAACGAAGGTTGTGTACATTTACTGTCCACTTAAGAAATACTCGGGAAAACGGACTTGAATTAACGGGAACTTTAATTCCCGTTGATTTCATACTTTGCGTTAATTTGCTACAATAAAAGCCGGGGATATAGCCACGGCAAAATGGAAGGCTATTTCATATTTGTTTGGACCAGTGACACGGTTCGAACTTCATCCGTCTGAACGAGGGATCGTTGAGTGAAGGGGGGGGGGTAGGGGTGGGGAGCGTGAGAGGGGAGGCCGGTGTAAAAGGTAAGGCGCACCATTGCGAAATTGAGGCTTTTCCCATTCCGTCTTTGTCCGGTCTTCCCACACGAATTATTGGCCTTTTCATAGCGGCCTGAACGATATTTTTTTGAAGGCTTACGCCCAGCGCTCGAAATGGACTTGCAAGTAAGAATCAATCGGAAAGCATTCTCGATCGATCTCAGGAAAACAAAATGGCTGATGTGAGCGTGCGCATTTGGTCTGTGCAAGCTCCCGATCGTGCCATGAGCCTGCTGACGTCATTCCACGCGGTTGTGCAATCATCGTTCCGTCTCTTTTTGCATACCTCTGCCCGAATTTCAACCACCGATTAATTCTGTTATAATCAACCAAAGAGCTATTTTCACTAATGGTGCGTTAATTGATTGAAGCTATTTCGGACTCAAAGAGTAACCGGGATAGCCTATGAATTTCTCGTTTGCAGTCGATCATGAAACATTTTTCCTTAAAATGGGCTTTGAACAAATTAAATTAACCTGGCCTCGGTGGATAGCGTTGCCCACTTTTTGAACAACTGAGGGCTGAGTTATATTAATTTATTTGAAAATAAACAATTATTCCACTCGCGTTGGTTGGAAGGAAGCATGGAAAATCATTTAAATGTTATTTTAAAAAGGGCACTTAAAGTTACAAGCGACGTCCGCTAAACTGGTGTAATAAAAGCGCTGGACTTAATGATATTGCGCATGGCTACTGAGTTCTTCGGCGAATTGAGGTATTCTGCAGTGGACAGGCTAGTTTTGCACAAGAAAGCGCCGATCATTAAAATACTCTGTCCCCTTGGAAATAATTGTGTGTGTTGTGTGAGAATAATCCGAATACCGGTGGCAGACAAGGCTTCGTTGATTTTCAAAACATTTGCCACGTATCAAGCTTATGTTGGGCTCTTTAAATTCACTGACAGTATAACGGACCAAGGTTGTAAGAGAAATGCAAAAAGTCCTTACAGTAACACAAGAAGAATGTTTACAGACCAGAGAAAGGGAATCTACCGACCGTATCCCCCTGGTCACTACATTCAACCCGCATACCACATTTATTGCGGCGATTGCCAGAAGAAACTGGAACTTTCTCCAATGTAAAGAAAAACTGGCCCGCATATTCCACAAACCAACCTTAGTGGCTTACAGACGGCCAAGAAGTCTCCGGGATAGACTCAAATCAACTTGTAAAAGCGACGCCCGTCGACCTGTGGACATCACGGAAATGCGCAAATCTCGGAACACTTGTTATGACTAACGCAAGCGACAAGATCAAATTTTAATTACTATGATCATTTTCAAAAATAGAAAACTAATCCCTACGGATTTCGAAATCCTCCGACACGTTTCTATTAACGGAAAAAGACACAGCGTATATATATATATAGACATATTCAATGGACCACAAACTCCAGAGCACCTGCTTTCGAAAGCCATAACGGCAGCCGTTCTTATTGACGCAAATTAATTCTTTATTTTGTCGAAGCGTCTGGATGGCAGTTTTTAAAAATATTGTTTATCGAAATATGGATCAATATTTTGGAAAACATTCGTTAACGGGTCAACAAGAGAATACCTCAGAATTGCGTAACGACATCGACAGCGTGGAAAATAGGAGGGCCCTGAATTAAAACGGACTTTACAACGCATGCCGCGCCATATTGCGTAGAAAAAGAAAACAAAACATAACTTTCTAAAAGCGGCATTAGGCCGGAAGATGTATTTGAACCTTATTTTTTTTTAATTTAATTTAAATTTTTTTTTAATTTTTAGTTTGCTTTGTTTCCCCTGGTCCAAAAAGACGGAATGATAATGTGAGTTTGGCCTCTACCTACGGTATTCGTTTTACAATTGTTTGGAGTCTCAACCGAAGTGCCGAAAATCAAGAAGGGGATTTTAGTGATACAAACTGAACTTGGCCTCCGAATGTTGTGTTTGATTTTTATGCCGATTTATATTGGATTAGTTGTGGAAATAAACTTCAAGGAAACTTACACGACATCCACGTGTGATTGATTTTATACAAAGATAGTTTTGACGCAAATTGGGGATAGTTTGGACCATGATATCATGAACAGAAATGTCTTCGATACCGGTTCGTCTGAATTCAAGCCAGGAAGCAATCCGATGCGCATTGACGAATGCTCGTCTACAATACATTTGCGTAACAAAACCGTTAATTACCGCGCAGTTTTGTTGATTAAATCTTAAGAAATTTCCGTGGGGATTGTTTAAAGTAAGAAACAGTTTCCAAAAGTTGTTTGCATGCTTTTAGGTCGACCCGTAATATTTTAACTTGACTAAAAAAACCCTGCTGGCACACATTCGGTGCCTAAGATGTGGTTTCCTGCAAGTTTCTCGCATTTCCTGTTACTCGAGTTATAATAGAGCTATTTAGCCTCAGAAAATCGCTCATTTATAAATATTCCGGCCGTTCGAAAACAAATAACGTGAAATCGGCACGTAGCGCCACGCTGAGTGAAGTATGGGCGAGACTATAAGCGCTATCGAGGGGTGGAGCCTGGTTCACTCCCGCCCACGCATAGTCACGTAGAACGCGTCTACCACGCATTGCGCGAGTTGAACGCGCTGTTACAAAAAGCGTGAAAGGCTCAAAACAAACCCTCTTCAGTTTACTTCAATCATGTCAGCGTAACAGCACGTATTTTCGAAAGTAATAAAAGTGTTTATTTAGCTTTGCTGCAACCAACCATCGGATTCCACTTAAAATACAAGTTGACACTTTCAGTAATTGTGTTTTTAACAGCCGAGTCGGCTCGTTTGATCTTCTGAAGCTCCTCTAATATCATTGAAAAAACAAAAGGACGCCTTCTTCAAAGAGACAACTTACTTTGTCGAAGGGAAGGGAGGGTTCGATCTACAAGCACGATAAAAACGTACAAAGTCACACACAAAACACTAAAATTTGAAGACAACTGAAATTTTCTGCGCCCTGCGCCCGTACAAAGAAACAAAATCTTTGTGACGTTCCTCTTTCCACAAATGATAATTTAAGCTCGCATTTATGAAGCGATTTGCTTTAAGGTAAGTTATTCGACACCTCTATTTTTCCATTCAGAAAAGTTGGCCCAGCCACAGATATTCTTGATTCGATTATAATAGACTCTAATAGCAGCGCAAAAGAGTTTGGTATTTTTACTGAGTTCTATTAGCCGAGATATTTCATCCATTAAATGAGAGAGGAGAGAAAATTCAGTTCAGCACATTTTGGACCGATTTTAAAGCACACTCAAAAGAGTCCAGATTTTGAATAAGTGCTAGACCCGTGCCAGTTGAACCACAATGGCTCCACACGTTATCACTGATCGGAACTAAATAATTTCATCTTTTTGGCTTCCTTATTTAAATATCTTTTGGTAGTCAGTTTAACTGCGGTTGAAATTTATAAAAAAAGAAACCACATTTGTTTTAATTATCAGAAGAAAACTGAAGTTGGTTAGAGCTTGACGACCTTGAAGAAGGAACCTATTCTCTGAGATAAAAGTATGCCCATCTCGTTCGAACAAATATACATTCATGAATCTCAAGTTGAAGGCCTTGTCCACGCTCATTTCCTGTTTATTAAGACGAAAGAGGCTCTATGCTGTACCCTATAGCTATCAAGTGAACCAGCGAACAGTTCCGGCGTCAGCGCTTTAGCAGGACAGCAATTGATATTCTTGAAACAGCGCGTAGGCTATCGTTTCCTTTCACAGGTCTGCAGAGAGAAAAACCAGTCTCTTGGCTTGGCTCTTTTGATGCGATTTCACATTCGCCGAGAGCGCCAATATTTATAGCATACGTAATTAAACAGTTGTGATGGGTTCGAACATTTGGGCATTGGCATAAGCTCATTACGCTTGGTGAATGAAGGGTCTGCATGGCTGGGCTTTTCATCAGGGACAACAAAGGTTCCGCTAAAGAGCCTCTTGCCTCTGAGAAAAAAACTCACTACCAGGCCCTATATCATTCGAAGCACTCGTGTTTTAAGGGCCTTGAGGTGTGAAACATCGCGAGAAAAAGCCGCTATTTTTTTACTAGTTGGGCTGGCTATGCATCAAGAATGTTGAAAATATAATTACGATGACGTCGACGCGCTTCTCATTCTTCATTGGTCCCTTTGACTGATCGCCTGATTAATCACTGTCAATCATACTTGCGGTGCCCTTTGAAGTTATTTCTTTGAGATGCCGCCGACTCTACAAGCTCATATACACCAACACAACACTACGGACTGGAAATAAATTCGTTGGCAGCGAAACTCGAGGGTTTTTCCCAACGCAGACGAGGCTAAAATGCCTCAACTACCCAACAATTCCACGGAGGATCTCGGAGCCGATGACGAGGTAAAGGAATATAAACAAGAGGACGGTGAAGACAACGAGAACGGTGCACATCTAGACCTCGTGAACGATATCAAGTCCGATTTGATCAAAAAAGAGACCGAAAATTCAGAGGTAAGTTGGTTAATACATTTTTCACCCTCACACCAGGACGAACTCTGCCTTGCATAATTGTTCGTTTAAACTTCGGTTGACTTCTTTCATGCTTCGCGGTACGGTCTTGCAGTGAGCAAGTTGATCGGTTAGAAGCGGCGACCTTCAAAGTCTAAGCAGTACAGAAATCATATTGTTTGGGAAAATAGTAAATAAACTCTTATTTTTTTTACGAAAGAAATATGCCGACTTAGTTATTCGCCCAGTTATCCGCAGAAAGCTCGGAGTTTAGCGTGCTTTTTGAGGAATCGTCCCCATTTTGACCGACCTTGCTTTTCTCCATCCGTACTATGTCCCTATTTTGAAATTTCTCGCTTCGCGGTATAAATAATCAAAGGATGCCGCCGTAACCCCAAGTGGCCTAGAAAAAAATATACACATTGTCTAGGTTTTTGAGAATTTTCAGGGGATAAATGTTTTAATGCAAGTGGTTTATTCCTGAACGCCAGTAAAAGGCCTACATCAAATGTGCCGAAAGCTTCCAGCTCTCTTGACCGTTGATTTTGTGTCACTTTCTTCTCTTTCGCACTAGCGGTGTACTGTAAAGATATATAGCAAATGAAGTCTTTTTAACACTTGTAATTATACTTTGGCATCGGATTTCATAGCCCCAGCTATGCGTTTTGCGTTGCAAACCTGCCGACCGACTACTAAGTGATGGAGAACAGAACTCGCTCCTTGTTAGAGAACTCTCGATTTGAAGTTGATTCTATTTTCCCTCTTAATGCAACTTAGTTTACTACTTTCTTTTTTTCATTCACTGGAAAGTTGCGGCTCCAAGTAAGTGATTTTTTTGGGCGCGTGCAGAGAAATAAAATGCGCATGAAAACTACTCGGTAGACTCTGGAAATCTACAAGGTCGCTTTCGAATTTTTGACGCCTTCTTTCGAGAAGAGTGATAAGGGCCCACCATTTATAAGCTTATATTAAAATTTAGAGGCTCGATGTTTGAACCAAAGTATTGATAGTCATTGACTTGATTCACTGGGGTGGAAATTCAAGGCCACAGATTAGTTATAGCCAACAAAAATGAAAACGCGCTATAAACACATTTTCGTGACTTTTGTGAAAGTGACGCGCGAAAACTACTCGCTAACTAAATTTTCACTCCACTTTCGATTTTGCAAACCCTGGCTTGCGTAAGCACTAAAATAGTTGCCCAAAATACTCATTCGCATTTCCGGTTTCTGTGAGTTTACTTTGAGCGAGTCTCGAGTTCTTAGCGATCGAAAAAAGGTTGAAAGAAATCCTTGACTTTTCATATTGTTGGAGAAGATTTTTAATTTTAAAAATAGCAATCTAAAAAGCGGAACCTAAAATTAACAAATTTACGCTTACCTGTGCATTTTAATCTTAAGAATCTGCTTGTCTGAAGTGTGTTAAGAGGTTAATTGAGAAATCACCAAGACACATTTTAATACGAAACGAGACGACGTTTAGTTTTTGTAGCAAAGAATTTTCGAAGACATACGAGCTTTCCATTAGCTAAGTAGTTTTCGAGTTTCTGGGAAATGAACCATGTGCGTTTAAATTGCCAGCTTAAAATGAAGCTCCTTGGCTTAAATGGCTGACTGTTTTAATTCTAGTGGCATTGAAATGAATCAATTCGCTTTCATATCCATTAATTTTTGTCCATTCTCACCAGTAAATTAATTTTCAACAGCAGATGTCTATTTAAGATGGTTTATCAATTTTGGGCATCGTTTTAAAATCGTTCAAACGACCAAAGTTTGTGTTTTCCTATTGTTACGTTATATCTGCGAGATGTCCATTTTAAGGGTCATTAAATTATCTTCTTTCCTCTCTTCCTTTCTGCAGTTACTTGTTTTAAATTTAAATTTAATTTCATGACTGGAAAAGTGTGAATTTTGTGTGACCACTTTGTATTGAGACTTAAAGTCTTGGTCATCTGAAACTTTAGAATTCAATATTTTATAGTAACCTAAATGTTGACTAGGCTAAATTAACTTGTAGTGTTTTAGAGTGTTCAGGTAGTGACATCTAAACATGCTTTTCCCAACATGTATAAATTGGTGCAATTTGCCAAAATGAAATGAACATAGAAAACTTCATATAAATCACAGGAAAGGAAACTTCTTTATTAGATTTATCAGCATCTTACCAGAGGTTGATTATTCTGCATGCATGCACATTGTTTTGGGGGAAAGGGAGTTTTTCTTTGTTGTTCAGTCTAGTTGTATATAAACTATTCTTTGGGAGCATTTCTTCCTATACAATAGTTGTGGGGTTATTCGGTAAGTTTATTATTCTGCAGCAAAATGCCAGTTGTAAAAGTGCTGGTAATGGGAAAAGGGAGTGACCCATTTATTGTTGTTTAAACAAGTTTTAGACAAGGCGTTTAAAGAGCAGCATTTTAAGCTTCACCCACACCAAGTCATTTCAAATCAGGAAAGATGAGCTGGTTGTCTGCCATTTTAGCATGGGTGGCTAAGAGCTGTTCATTCTTTGACCCTTGTAGCAATAATATTGGTGTGTTTAAATATACATCATGGGGAAACATTATTTTAGATGGGCCATTCAACTTGATGTTCGTACGACAGCTGTAATGTATTGTGACATTTTTTTAAATGTTAAAATTTTGTGTTTCATGATTGTTTTTTGTAAAAGCTTTTCCTTTAAACAATTTCCTTCACTGCCATGGAAACCACTATCAACAATAGCTGATAAATGATAATTATTGCAGATAATCTTCATCCCCAGTTCACAAAATTAAAATGTTTGGTAAAAAATTAGTAGTGAGATTTGAGATAAGCTAACCAAAATTATTCAGTAAATTCACAGATAGTTTTAGCTGCCTTTCCTTACTCACAGCGACGAAGGGCAACTTTATTCACAGGCTAGGACAGCTTTAAACTGTAAAAAAAGGGTATACTTTAAGGAGGACTCTTGATTAACTATGTACTTTGGAACAAGACACCATTTCCTTTGTGGATGTTTTTCATCTGCAAATGGATTAAAGTATGTCTATCATGGCTTTGCAAAGTATAGTCTAAGGGCTCAGAGCAAAAAAAAACTTTGTAAGTGACTTTGTTTTAGTGCATTTGGTCATTTTGCAAAATTGTGGCCAAATCGTGCGTAATAAACAGTGTTTGAGTTATGGAATTACCTATCCCCAGGGGTGTTGAAGAAAAGAAAAAAAAGGAAAACAAAAATGGGGTGAGCACTAGAGGGGGGGGGGATATGAAAATTATGGGGGAATTTTTTTGCTTTCTTTTCATTATTTTATTTAACCATACCATGCACTTTTAGTAACATTAGCTCACTGAAGAAAAGTTTCATGCAAGGCTTATGCCCGGAGCAGGCATAGCTCGGTTTGTGTACAGTTTTCGGAGCTAGAGGTCCCTGGTATAATCCTCAATGATTTCAATTTCTGTTTTCTACTTTCCTCTGATGGGGGTGGGGTATTGAGAGCACCTGATACATGAGGGGTCTGCCTGTGACGGGGGTCATTAAGAGCTGGGCAATTGAACGAATTGACCAGTTTTTAACACAGACTTAAGTAGCTGTTTTCATCTTCTTTGTTTACTTTCTTTTGTTAAACAAATTAACGCCCAGCTGCAAAACTTTGATCACCTCTTGTGCAAAACCTTACTGAACCCTCGGTACCGGACTCATAGCTGATGGAACTACTGACAATAATTCTCTTTACCTTCTCCATTTTTTGTGTAATCCTGATTGTAAAATGTATTTACCCTTAGCTTGTTCTTTCAAGGTCAACTATTCTGTTGCTTATGTTGTGTTACTCTCATTTATTCTGACCAGGATTCAAAAGCTTCTGCTGCAAGCTCAGCGCCGATCGCTCAACTGCTGTCATTTCCAGATCGCTATAATGAACATTTGAATTCGGGAGCACATTCAGGTTACCCTCGCGGGGGTCCTGCTCATGCACAACAAGAGGATATAAAGCATAGTTTACATCGTGGCCATGGGCCGAGACCTGCAGGAATTTTCCACCCGGCACATCATCATCCCTATGCCACCGCTCCTCAGTATCAGTACATGTACCCTGGAGTTAAACCCGACAGGAGATTCCACTATGAGCCTCCGATATGGTAAGTTTACTGGTCTTCCATCGCCAAAGTTCAAACAGTCAAGGGACATCTCTAGCATGCCACATACGTGAGGTAAGAGCTGAGCAAGATGCTTCATGAGGCAGTTAGCTCGGCCATTTCCTCTTGTGTGCAGCCACGTTTTAGTCAGAAATCTGCTTCTTGAGGCTGTGAGAAAACTAGAGAAAACTAAAGACAGTTTGCTCAGCTCTTTCCTCACATGGGTGGTAGGCTTTTAAGGGAAGTTATAAGGGTTTCTTAATGTATGCTTTTCCAATTTTTAGGCAACCTCATTCGTCAATTATTGGGCAGCCATCGTCGCAGTATCCTGCGAATTATCCAAGCCAAGTTGGACCAACATCAGCTGGCATCCAGAGACTTAGTCATCCAACCTTAACTGCCGACCCACGTGGGGCTGTTTGTTGTCCACCTCCACCGCCCAATCAAACCGTCATTAGTAGAGCTCCTGCAACGTGTGGAGCAGGAAGGTATTGAAAAGCGCACAAGTTGTGTTCAAGTTTTGTAGTGCACATATTGTGGTTTAAATTTATCCTTGGTGTTAATTTTTTTTAAACCAGTTTCGTTTTTTATGTTCAGCAGTTCCAGATTATAATAACAAATCTAAGACAGTGTTAAGGTTTAAGATATTTTGAACCAGGAAAAAATGAAACCATTCCCCTAGATGCCAGCTAATGAGTGCCGTAGGGGGTATTAGTAAGAAGTTAAACTCACTGCTGCTTCAAATACTTGTAAATAGTACATTTAAATACAGACAAACAGACAGATCATCAATCCAGACAAATTATTATGCAGTTGTTATGTGAACGCGAGTTTTTGAGATAGTTTGCCTGGATGGATGATGTGTCTGTTTGACGTTATTTGTCCACACTGCCTACCCAGAGGAATTATCCGATGAACTTCTGTTCTTTGCCCAAGTTCTTCCAAGAGAGATGCTCTGTCTCTGGTATAAATTGTGGCATTTATCGGAGGGATGAATGCATAGCCACAGTAACAATTTTTGTACCCCTCCCTCCCTCCCTCCCTCCCTCCCTTCCCTCCTTCTTGCCTGGAAAATGATTTATCTTATTTTAAGTTCTAACAAAACAAATATTGCTTTTTCAGCTTGTTAACGTCGCAGAGTATCCCGGCTATGGTTGATCATCCAGGCATGGATCCCGCTGTAAGTGGGCATTTGAAAGGCCACGTCAAGAAGCCTCTTAATGCCTTCATGTTGTACATGAAGGACATGCGATCTAAAGTCGTATCAGAGTGTACTTTGAAAGAAAGTGCTGCGATCAACCAGATACTTGGAAAGAGGGTAATTGCAAATTACAGATTACTGTAGGACATGTGATGGTTCCATACACATCCAAAAGTGCACCTTACTTTCAGTTGTGTACAGGTCTTAACCTTTTCCCTGACACTTAGTTAAGGAAAACCTATCATTTTTAAGGTCAGGAAAACCTCAAAACATTTTGCAGCAAGTAAGGGAAATTCTGTATTCAATTTGAAAGTCAGTGGAGCAGATTTTTGGACAGCCAAAGAGTTTCTTCTTTGGCAGAAGCAGTGCCATTTTACCACAGTATTCAAGTGTATTGTTTTTGTTTTTGTTTTTTTTATTGTTTAGTTGAAAATCAAGAAGGGGCAGCTCTGACTTTTTCCTTGCTTGTATTGTTATTTGCAAGTTAAAATTTAATCTGAGATTCTTCCTGTTTCTCTCAGTGTTTGTGGTAAAGTTATTCCTCTCTTGTCTTGACAAGTTCATGATCATACATTTAAGCATAATTGTTTGAAGAGCAGTAAAAAATAATGCAATTGAATCATGTTCTGCAGTAGTTTTTAATTTCATTACCAGCAAACATTCACAAAGTCAACATTTTCCTTTTTTAAAATTTTACACAAGCAAAAGCTTTAAAAAAAACAACAAGCTTTGCACTTCAGTGTTACATTTTATTGAAAAGGTACCATAAATGCTGGCATATAAGCTGCACTCACAGATAAGCTGCACCCCAAGCTTGAGAGCTCGCGTGAAAGGAAAAAAGTGTTCTCCAATTCAACAAGCATATTGACAATCGGACAGGCTCATTTTTGTCACTGGTAAAACATTGCACGAAATGAAGTCAATTCTATGTGTGAAAATTTGATAAACTGTATTACCTTATCTACCTTCATGGGAGCATTCATTACCAAGACATACAAGTCAATTTGAATTGAAAGTTGGGGACAATAAGGAAACTGTCAGAGATTTACGAATGTAGCATAGTAATCAGTCAAGTAACTGGAAGATAGAAAACTGGAGACAAGGTATGTTCAACGGATGTTCTTGCAGATAGGCCGCACCCCCAATTTAGAGCTATTATTTTTGGAAAAATAGTGTGGCTTATACGCTAGTGTTTATGGTAGGGTGTTTGCCTTCAGATTGGCCTAAACAGGCTCCCTGTTCAAGAGAAGTTGCTTATGATGCCAGGGGCTTTTAACCAGTTGGTTAATGCACCAGGATTCCTCTGTTCATAATTTACTTTTTGCATTTGATGCTTTAGTGGCACGCCCTTGACAGACAAGAACAAGCCAAATATTATGAAATGGCTCGGAAAGAACGAGCACTTCATATGCAACTCTATCCTGGATGGAGTGCAAGGGATAATTATGCACAGCAAGGCAAAAAGAAAAAGAGAAAAAGAGACAAATCACAAGGTAATGTTTGTGATGCATGTTTTTGACAATTGAGTTCTTTCTTATTAATCCCGTCTGTGGAAGTCATGAAATTCAAAACCGGTCAATCAATCAGAAGCAAAGGAAGGAGTGTTGTTTGTATTTTTTTTTTCATTTTTTATTTTCATTTTGTTTAATTATGTAACAAGGTTAGTTTGTTGGGGAATCATGCTGGAGTAGTAGACATCAATCCTGTTTCTCTATTTTCAAAGGATCTATACTCAACTTCAACAGATTTTCTCCAGTAAGACTGGTTTTCGCCCCTTGGTGAAATCAACTCCCAGTTAATTACGTACCGGTACATATAGGTGTGGGTTGTGCTCTGAAATCACACATGGATCACATGGAAGCTTTCAGAGAAATCACACATATATGCTGTTGGCTGATCTTGTGGAGCTGTACCTCGTGTGTAATTCAGTATTTTTGCCCTGAAATGACAATCCTTGAAAACTTTCCTTGTTAAATTTTATTTAAATGCAATTATTTTCATGCACTGTGATTTCTTTACCGTCATTGTCTTTTAATGTTGTTTTCAGCAGAGATAACAAATCCAAAAAAGTGTCGAGCAAGATATGGTCTTGATAGGCAGCACGAATGGTGTAAACCTTGCAGGTAAGGGGAATTTTTGATACAGTACTTTGCTAGCTGTGTTTTTGGTGGAAGTGCACTTAAGTATCAAGCTAGTTTGTAGGCACTCCACTTAACTGATGTGAAAGAAATATTTTAGATGTAACATAACGTAATTGAAAGGCTCAGAGCAAGAATGTACTAACTTAACCTTTTTTGGTGCACTTGGTCATTTTGCAAAATTGCGGCCAAATTTCCTGCAATACACGGAAAAGTAAGTTATGGAATTACCTATCCTAGGTGATGCTGACAAAATAACAAAGGAAAAAATTTCTGAGCCCTGGGGAAGGGGGGGGGGTGGGGGCACGAGAGCAAGAAAATATGAAAATACAGGTAAAAAATATTGGGGGGCTTCTTTTCATTGGAAATTTTTTTTTTCATTGGCATATAGCATGGGGAGGTTCACCCCATAATTTTGGTGCAATTGATTCAGTGGAAGTTGGCCGTGATTTTGTGAAACAACCTAAAAACTGCAAAAGTAAATTAAGACGTTCTTGCCAGGAGCCCTTCAATTAAACGCTCCAACTGGAAGAAGGACACCATTTGGCGATGGACATCTACAAAACATGGACCCGGTCCATGGAATAAAAGACAGGTCACAGGTCACAGGTCAGGTCTCAGGTTATCGTTTTTACCAATACTGAAACAACCTTTCACCTTCACTAATACTAACGTTAGGCCTAAACATTCTCTTAGTGTAGCATTTAGGCCTAAGGTTAGCATTAGGGTTAGGGTTGTCCATGGACCGGGTCCACATGGGTGGTCCATAGACCTGGGTCCATGTTTTGTAGATGTCCATTTGGCGATTTACATAGCGTGGTAGATTGGAATTCAAGTCATCACTGAGAACAGAATATCAAGACACATGCAAAATCAATGCCCCAACCACCTCTTGGTATGTAGGGTTTCTCTGTCCTTCGCAGATGTCCTCTGATGTCCTCAAACATCCATTTTCAAATTCCTATTCAGTTTGGACACAAATTGTTGATTCCTATTGATCTGTGTACATTCCGTGTTTGTTTTTACAGTATGCAATTCAATTGAACTCAATTTTATTTATTAAGTAGCTGCAAAAGAAGAAAAATGGCCACTACATGCAGATAGCATTGGCTAGTTGAGATGGTAGCGACCAGACAGAAAAAGTTCCCGTTGTAGCTTGTCAAACTTGAATAAGATAAAGATATCAAAATAAAAGTAGCCATTAATACATTAACATAACATGTAGAAAAGTAAGAAAAAATATACATCTTTATACAGTACATGGTACAGATAAGTAGGTAGGTGTACAGAAACAAACGCAAGAAAAATATCAATGGTGCAATTTTAAGATCTAAATATAGATATCACAAAAACAACATAATTCGTAGAATTATTCTATACTGTGGGGGACCCTCTTTGTGACTCCAAAAGAAAAATTCCATTAATTTCTCAGGCTAAGCGTAATGATACTTCAATGCCGAATTTTTTTATCTCCTTGCAGGCGGAAAAAGAAGTGTGTTAGATTTTTAGCTGGTGGTGCAGACCAAGACATTTGTCCATCAGACAATGCAGGGACTTTAGAAAGTGAAAATATCGATGCTAACATTGACAGCAGCCCAACAATGATTACATCAACAAGCTCCAGTACCCCCACTTCATAGCATTTATTATTATCATTAATGATATTGTAGAGTTTAAATTTTATCATTGAGAGCCTATTTTAGTAGAGAGTCATGCGATAAGGCTGTCTTATAATCAAATTTATCCTGCACATATGGCAAAATAATTTAATGTTAGCCTTAGGTTCTGTCTATAAATTTATAACTGGTTATATCTTGCAATAATAATTATTGTCATAACTACTTGTATAACTGATAATAAATGATTATTTATTATCACAGTTTTACCAGTGAGGATATTATCATAGTTGTGGTTATTATAAGATAAGTACAGCTATTATTAGTGTTTTGCTTAACTTTTCAGCAATTCCTTATGTCAAATGTTTTTTTAAATAACGTGATTGGCAGTGTTTTAAGTATTTGGCAAAGCCATGGCCCTTGTTGTGTTTCGTTGCGTTTTCCTCGTCCTCTGTGGTGATGTCCAATGTTGGCCCTGTTTACAAGCAGGAAGGGTAATTCTTGATGGAATGCTATGATAACCCTGGTAGTAGGGTCAAAGATAGCCCAGGTTTAGAGGCAAAAATTCAAGGTAAGGTTGCCTAACCACCTGCAACAACTTTGCGTGCTTGCTGACCACAAGCATAGGCAAACACAACGAGAGTCATTGAGAAGTTGTCCCGGCTAGGTGAGTTGTCCTTAGCAGAGCGTTTACAAGGCTGCTGGGGGTACTCTGGCATTTAAGTAACCCTAGCACTTGGCTAGGTTTACCCAAGTGTTAGGGTAACTCTAGCTGCCTTGAAAACATGTTGATGAAAGACTAAATGTTTTCGTCTTGCAAGGGTAACGCTAGGACTAGGTAAAGTTGGATGCAGTCAACTAACGAGGGTAACCCTTGTTAGTTGACTGCATCCAACTTTAATCAGTGACATGAATAAAGTTCTTCCTCTAGCTCCCTCTGTCCAACATTGCAGTCAAAGGTTCTTTGCCTTCCAGACTATTGTAGCGTCGTCTTCTAGCACCTTCCTTAATGTTGTGCTAGGCCTGCCAGCCCTTCTGATTGTGTCAGGTTTCCAGCTGTTTCATTGTGTCTCACCACATGTCCAGCAAGGGCTAGTCTGCATTGCTAATTGATGGTTGACAAGGGTGGATGTGATGTGAGCAGTATAGCAACTTGTTGGTGAGGTGTGATTTCCAGGAGATGTTTTGTACCATCCGTAACATTCTGGTGGAAGTCCCATCAATTTTTTTTCAGAGAGTTACCCTAGCTACTTGTAAACAGGGCCTTAGTTTGAGACTACTACTACATGATGAAAGTAAGTGACAGCAAGTATCGTGTCATAGACATGTTTTCAATTGAGCCTTGTGAAACCAAACCCAAAGTAATTGTAAGGCCAATGGCATTACGTTATGAAGGACATACACCGTTCAACGATCCCCAAATTGAAGTTATTCGCACCTTGGCTTTAGCAGCCAATGAGAATCCAAACCAAGGTCATAGGCAGCCGGCACCAAGTGCCTCTTCTTCAAGGCGAGTCTAAATGCCACTTGTGTCCAGAAATGCATGTAATTAGATGCACACTCAATTTTGGTATCCATCACAAAGTGTCCTGTTAAGTCTAAGCATCTGGTGTCTATTTCTAACAATAAACTAAATGCAGAGTCTTTCTTTATGAAAACGAGTTTCATCCATATGCAAAGTTAAACTAGTCATAGAAGTTTCACCCTTTGACTTGCTTTGAAAAGAAAGGCTGATGTGAACCCAGAAGTGGCCTATTGGTTAAAAGGTTTGAGCAACTTGTTTTATGCAATCCTTCTAGCAAACAATTGCATAAAATTTTACTTCCAAGACTCAATTGAAAGCTGATCTATAGATTAAGGAATGGCACACTTTTGAAAGTGTTAAAATGCAGCTTCAAATTGAGTCTCGGGACAAACACAAAGGCAGCTGAAGTACATGAAAAACTGTGTTCATTTTCCCAATTCATTTGTGTTGTTTACATGCCCCGAATCTCACTGTCTAACTACGTTTCAAAACAGTCTCAAAGTAGTGCAGGACTTATGGGAAAAGAAACAAAAGGGAACTTATTGTAATTATTACCTCAAGGACTGAGGAGAATCTGGTTGTTCTTGTCGTTAAAAGAAACCTCTATTCTCAGAACCAATTGATGTTTAGTTGTCATACATATCTTTAAGTTTCAAATTTAATTTGAAAAGCTCGAAATAATTCTTTTTTTCAGCAAATGCCTGTCACTAATCCCCAAAAAGGAAGCACAGCCAATTTCAAAGAGTATATTGGTGATAACCATATTTTTTCATGTACACTTTCATAATATTTCCAGCTTTAAACTTAAAATTTATTGTCGATTTGTTGTGATTGTGGAGGTTTCCTTTGCAAAGTAACATTTCATGTCAAGAAAAATAATAGGATTTTTGCGAAGTATTGTAAAATGGGATGGGGTTTTACTCATCTGTAGAGAGTTTATTTAACCACCAAGTAAGAATTTTCCTTTGGAAACGGTACAGATATAAATAATAAGACAGAGCTGGTTTATGCAATCCAATTTTAATATCAAGCTCAGATGGTCAATAATAATACTTCGTTTTACTTTTCGTGAACATCTAAGCTGTAGAGTTGCATGTTATCTCGTATTATCTTTTAAGAAATTGGAGCAGTTTTCAATTGTCATCAAACAAAACCAGCGTAATTGCATAGCCAGTCACATTCCAGGGTCATAACGAGGCATGTGGATTACATGATAATCCCGTTTTTAACCCATTTTTTGTAATCCATGATCCCCAAATTTCGGATAATTTGTGATCCTCGACCCCTAAAACCTACGATGATCCCGTCTGAAACAAAATTGAGCCGTCTTTGGGCTTGACCAAAGTAGTTGCCACGGCTGTGATCCCCTATCCCAGGCCTCTGATCCCTGATCCCACATACCTCGTTACGATCCTGACATTCTGAAGGAACTACACCCGCCAGCGAACCACAAATAGAAGTAATTCGCAACTTGGTTTTACTAGCCAATCAGAACGCAAAGGAAATGAAGACAGCCGGCGCCAAGTAAGGCGGGAAAAGCCAAGTGACTATTTTGCGTTGTCACGTGGTCGTGGTTTTGCATCTGATTGGTTGAAAAGTTTGCACCAGACCCCAGTTGTTCGAAGGGTGAATAGCAATATCCACTGGATAAATCAATTGGTTTTGCAAGTACTTATCCCCTGGATAGCTTCATTCAGCTTTTGAACGACCGAGGCCAGTTTTTTTTTAGCAAATTACAGAGCCAACAAAAAGGAAAGCAATTGAATAATAGCTTTTGACACTCAATTGAAAACTTCGCCAATCCAAGCTATAAGAGACTTGGTGTAATCAAGTATTAATGTATTAGTTTCCTCTCCATGTGCGGCGCCTTGAGCGTAAGTTATCTGCCCTTCATCTTTCTCCAGGATTTGAGGAAACCTGGTTGATGTACAACTTGATTCTCCTCGTGGTGGTGGTGGACTATTCAATCATCAGACAAGGAGAATTAAGGAAACATCTTTCAGGTAAAACACTGACATAATTTTAAAATGGATTTCTGTTAATTGTTCTGTGGAATATGTAATTTTAGAGGAAACATTCCACTGTGAAGAAGTGTAAAATATTTTATTGTTTGTGAATAGATTGTTTTATATAATTGACTATAAAAGTTAAAAACGTTTTGTTGTACATGGAACTGTGTTCTTTTTAGTTGAGTTAAGCCGTGGTTAGTCACGCGAGGGTACGTTCAGACACTTTTCACCTTTTACTATGTGTCTGATGTTTTCTTACACATACAGCGCCTTTTAGCACACTCTCCTCGCCCTCTCTTCCCACAGTCAATGTTTTCACGTCGTTTAATCAGATGGGCTTCACATAGGAACTTTGTTCGGGGGTGGGGGGGGGACACTTCCTGTCGCGAATTGTAGGCCCGTGCCCCTCGACAAAAGTACATTTTTTCGCCAAATTCGTTTTCCCAAAGTCGTCACCCTTGTGCATGGGTGGTGATGAATAATTCATATCCTTACAATCATGTACGTGGACTATGCAAGCAATGTTTTTCATAAGATCGGGTACTATTTCTTTCACCTGGCGACAAGCAATAGTGATAGCAAATGAAGCTTGGCTTTTTGAGCCAGAAGCCCTGCTTTCACTCCTGTTGCGATCTTAATTGTTATTAGCAGGGATTCTAGTTTGACTAAAAACTGTTACCTTATCGAGTCACTGACCCATGCCATACAAAGTTCTGACTGTACTCCCCATTTTGTAATACTGGTTGTTACTAGAAATCAAGTAAGGTTTAATAAAGTAACATGAAACTTAAAACAAAAACCTTACAAAATGAGGTGTCAGTCAATAAAATTCAATGTCGGCGTTGGTTTATACATAAAACAAAAGCTCTTTAGACTTTACATGCAGTTGAAGTGTCAATATGTGACGTATTACCCGAGCTTTCCTACGTAAATATTTTGTTTGTTAATTTCATGAATAAAATTCAAGTGCGTTGACGAGCCTCAATTCACTCCCGTTTACGGCCTTCCTATCTACCAATCCTCGAAGCATATTCGTTGCTCCTTAAAAATTGTGCTCAGCCATGCCCAAGTGCCCAAACTGCAACAAAGAAGTATATTTTGGTGAGTATACAGTCAAGAAAGGATTTTCTCCTTTAGTTTCACAGTCTGCTCAGTTTTACTTCGTCTTGTCATTCAGAAATTTTGCCAGCATCTTTGCTCTTGAGTTCACTTGCAACTGAATAATCGCCGAGAATAAGGTTCGCCAGAAACGATCGAGCCAGCCGCTGCACGATGCAATCGCACCTCACAGAATTTAGGAGAACTTTCACCCTATTTTTCTTCAATTCCACACAGATCTATAATTGGATAGTCCATTTTTTGTCTGTGTAACGAAGCCTAAGCCAGTCTTAACTTAGCCTTTGTTTGTTCCGCCCAACCCAAATAGTGCAAGTAGTTAAAAGAGTGCTTCAAAGATCGTATGAGAAAGGGCACATATTTCGAATCTTGTTTGACTTATCCCGGAACACCCTTTGCTGAGCTGTAGCTGGCGAAGTGCCCTGTACTGAAATCATGTTTTTCATAGTACATTTTGCCTTCCTTGACGTGGAATTTTCCGTGTGTGTTTGCTCTTACAACATTGCGAACGTTGCGTGCAGTTTTCACCGCTAAGTTGAAGAGAACAAGGCTTGTAATGGAGCTCGTACCATACAAACGTATTGCGTTGAACCTTGAAGGGTCAGAAAAGCAATGAACTTTGAATGTATCGTCCTCGTTTTAGCCGAAAAGTTGACTTCTCTGGGGAAAGATTGGCACAGGCCCTGCCTGAGGTGTGAAAAATGCAAGAAGACCCTTACGCCAGGCAGACACTCTGAGGTGGGTTTGCATCACTCTGAAAACATTCATTGCAAAAATATTCAAGCGGAGTGATATTGGCATTTTGAGAATGCCCAATCAAGCATGTAGTGTGAACGTCTGGCAAAAAGACAGAAAATGCTAGAAATTGTCGGTACCACGACAACAAAATAATACAAAATATTATTTGTTTGTTTTTGTTTTTGTTTTGTTTTTTTAAATGGGGATTGACAAACCAAGTCAGTCTCTACGTTGACAGGTGTTGTTATGGTGTTTTCTAGAGCATGGAATATTGAGTTAAGTTGGCACCCTAGGGAAAAGTAAAAACATCAAAACACCACTCTTTGTTTAATAATAACAAAGCAGAATTGAGAACCACTGCTGGAAAACGACTGACGGTCCCTGGAATAGATCGTTTTCACTCACGTGACCGGCGGCCATATTGATTTACTGAAACAAAAGGAAATATTTGCATAAAAATGAACTTCAATTCCCCGAAGATAGTTTAGGGACATCAGTATGGCCGCCCTTTCTTTGTTTAGGTACAACAATATGGCCGCCGTGACGTCATGTGAAAACGATCTATACTGAGGAGCAGAAATTTCCCTTTTACCCAAGTATCAGTTGTTTACCCAAAACCACTGTGTCCAGTCAGAGGCTTGGAAAAAAACACACACAATTCCTGAACTTGACAAGCCTCCAGTCTTTTCAGAGGCATTTTTGTAATTGAACCACTTCGTCCAATCACTTGCTTGTACGCACTCTTCCCAGGCTTTTTTCGGCCAACAGTTAACGTTAGCCGCTACAATCTCCGATTCATTTTCAATTCTACTTTAAACCCAGCTGCCATAGACCCTTTGCATAAATGGCGCTAATATTTGAATAACAATACTGATACATCTTAAGCCTCACATGCAGAAGAAAACTCCTTTGCTTAAAGAGCATCAACGCGAGGCTTAAGATGTCTAAGTATTGTTATTCAAATACTAGCGCCATTTATGCAAAGGGTCTATTACGTTTACGGAAGTCGCAACCGCCAGACTCGGTTCACGTCCACCATTTTTTTACTGCTTTCTCAAAACAGTGAAGATATGGAAGCCGTTAATTTTTGTCCCAGGGTTGGTGGGGACGAGAGACAGCTATATATGCACAGAAGCAGCAAATTGGAATGCGCAAAAATCGTTGTCACGTGGTTATATCTGCCGTTTGCCTGAAGAGAGATCTTTGATCACCCTCACTTACATTATTTTTCAGTTTTAAATCCATCCATGAGCGAGCAAAGACGTTATCGATTCTCTGAATAATTTCTTGAATCTTTCTTCCTTTTTTTTTTCCTTTCTTCAGCATGATGGCAAACCGTACTGCGACAAACCGTGCTACGCCGCGCTTTTCCAGGCAGCAGGTTACGGACGCGGTGGTGTGGAATCCCATAAGTACTAGCAAGTGAGTCTCTCGGGTGCTCAGTGTAACTGTGGGGGTGAGGGTAAGGAACACGTGGTAGGATGGACACTGTCACCTTCCATTGTTCCTTGATTACATAGCAGGGGTTACATAGAAATCGTTGCAATGACTTGTACTTCCTGTCTTTCGTTTTGTTATGTTAGATGTGTTTGTGTTTCAGGCTTTAGCACTTAATTCCGCTTTCCAAACGCCCTCGACTAGTTGTCATATCATTGTGCTTCGGTTGTCCAAGGACGACAGTTACTGTTAAGATCTAAACACCTCATCATTAGTGTCGTATTCTTCTTATGTGTTAGTCAGGAATTTCGTGTTTAATTTATTCATTTTCTTTAGTATTTAAGGTCTCAATGTAGTCACTATTTAGTTTTTCCTTTTCTTTCGTTTTCGCTCTCAGAGCAGTTTTCGCCGTAGTTGCAGTTCTCTAACGTCGCTTTCGAGCTAAATAAT
>BLFK01000303.1:99407-119067 GCA_014634185.1 Astreopora myriophthalma | reverse complement strand
ATTTTGAGAATG
The DNA here is from genome assembly GCA_014634185.1 of Astreopora myriophthalma. NCBI lineage: Eukaryota > Metazoa > Cnidaria > Anthozoa > Scleractinia > Acroporidae > Astreopora > Astreopora myriophthalma. Next base: position 119,055 of record BLFK01000303.1, on the reverse strand, counting down.
CCCAATCAAGCATTTAGTGTGAACGTCTGGCAAAAAGACAGAAAATGCTAGAAATTGTCGGTACCACGACAACAAAATAATACAAAATATTATTTCTTTGTTTTTGTTTTTGTTTTGTTTTTTTAAATGGGGATTGACAAACCAAGCCAGTCGTCTCTACATTGACAGGTGTTGTTATGGTGTTTTCTAGAGCATTGAATATTGAGTTAAGTTGGCACCCTAGGGAAAAGTAAAAACATCAAAACACCAGTCTTTGTTTAATAATAACAAAGCAGAATTGAGAACCACTGCTGGGAAACGACTGACGGTCCCTGGAATAGATCGTTTTCACTCACGTGACCGGCGGCCATATTGATTTACTGAAACAAAAGGAAATATTTGCATAAAAATGAAGTTTAATTCCCCGTTAGCGTTAGCCGCTACAATCTCCGATTCATTTTCATTTCTACTTTAAACCCAGTTGCCATAGACCCTTTGCATAAATGGCGCTAATATTTGAATAACAATACCGATACATCTTAAGCCTCACATGCAGAAGAAAACTCCTTTGCTTAAAGAGCATCAACGCGAGGCTTAAGATGTATAAGTATTGTTATTCAAATACTAGCGCCATTTATGCAAAGGGTCTATTACGTTTACGGAAGTCGCAACCGCCAGACTCGGTTCACGTCCACCATTTTTTTACTGCTTTCTCAAAACAGTGAAGATATGGAAGCCGTTAATTTTTGTCCCAGGGTTGGTGGGGACGAGAGACAGTTATATATGCACAGAAGCAGCAAATTGGAATTCGCAAAAATCGTTGTCACGTGGTTATATCTGCCGTTTGCCTGAAGAGAGATCTTTGATCACCCTCACTTAAATTATTTTTCAGTTTTAAATCCATCCATGAGCGAGGAAAGAAGTTATCGATTCTCTGAATAATTTCTTGAATCTTTCTCCCTTTTTTTTTCCTTTCTTCAGCATGATGGCAAACCGTACTGCGACAAACCGTGCTACGCCGCGCTTTTCCAGGCAGCAGGTTACGGACGCGGTGGTGTGGAATCCCATAAGTACTAGCAAGTGAGTCTCTCGGGTGCTCAGTGTAACTGCGGGGGTGAGGGTAAGGAACACGTGGTAGGATGGACACTGTCACCTTCCATTGTTCCTTGATTACATAGCAGGGGTTACATAGAAATCGTTGCAATGACTTGTACTTCCTGTCTTTCGTTTTGTTATGTTAGATGTGTTTGTGTTTCAGGCTTTAGCACTTAATTCCGCTTTCCAAACGCCCTCGACTAGTTGTCATATCATTGTGCTTCGGTTGTCCAAGGACCACAGTTACTGTTAAGATCTAAACACCTGATCATTAGTGTCGTATTCTTCTTATGTGTTAGTCAGGAATTTCGTGTTTAATTTATTCATTTTCTTTAGTATTTAAGGTCTCAATGTAGTCACTACTTAGTTTTTCCTTTTCTTTCGTTTTCGCTCTCAGAGCAGTTTTCTCAGTAGTTGCAGTTCTCTAACGTCGCTTTCGAGCTAAATAATCATTAAGTTCTTGCTCCTAGCACTGAATTTCTATGTCAATCCACCAGCAACAAACAAATGCAAGTGTTGTGTTTCCGTCGAGTTTCTGTTTCGCGGTAGTCCGGTTTGTAACGCTTCGTGTTTCTTCGTGTTTTAGTTTTAACCGCTTGAGCGATAGATTTGGTCCGCCGTTAAAGACATCGGAATAAAGCGAGTTGTGAAAATGCTGGAGTCGAGAGTTGACGTATTCTGAAGGAGTCTACAGTTACGTTACTTCGCATGAAATTTGCTGGTGTGGTGTAGACGGGACGGTAGACGGGAGTAGTAATTAAAAGGGTAGATGTTTACGGTAATATCGGAACCTAGCGTCTCTTATAGTTGATTTTGTTCAGTGTGACACTAATCGCTTCTGTTGTCACGTTTTTCAGACTAATCTGGCACATGGCAGAGAACAGCAACAGAAGTTGGCAACGACGTGGAAAACTTGTCCTTTTCAGGACTTCGTAGCTTTTTATAAAGATTTATTATATGGCTTGTGTTTGTAGCCGATATAACGCGCGCTCTGATTGGCTAATTGTGACTGAATTGTAGGGCATTATTCACCCGTAATGCCCACGGGCCGATTACGGGCTTGCAAAAACAAAGCAAAAGGTAATTAAAAAACCATCTAATTTTTGTCTGAAAATTGTAGCGGCTGAGAATGAGTGACGAGGAGGAACACTCTGATAATAAAGGTTATTTTAGATCGAAAGACGCGTCAGTTCACTTGATTTGTGCGGTTGGAAACGATGAATGAACAGAGAAGCGCGCGCATCACCGGATGTAATGATCACTTCCGCTGCGCCAGCTTTGGCTTGTTGGCTTTATTTTTGTTGTTGGTGCCATATAATAAACAACTTAATAACCTCGACCGTTCGGTCGTTACAGGAAAATCTCAAACCTCGGCCTACCGTATTGACCTCGCTATCGCTCGGTCAATACGGCAAAGCCTCAGTTTGAGATTTTCCCGTAACGACCTCACTCTCGGTTATTAAGTAGTTATTAATGAAACTGAATCACAAATAAAAGGACAAATACTACCTTCAGATTTGAAATTATTGATAAAAAATTTTCGGACAAATCTTAAAGGGGAGAGTACCATATCCATATATTACTTAATTCTTGTCAACTGCAATGATATCATCGCAATTTTCACAATCCTTTTTGGTCTTTGTCTAAAGTGAACAGTGGAATTTTCTCTTGTTTTCTGGAGAACTTTTTTTAGAACGCCTTAGGAGACTCGACGGACTGACCTAAATAAGACATTTTCATTAAGTTCTGCTCTGCGCACTGGCCAAGAGTGAGGCTAACCAACGGTCGTTTTCATGTTCATATTGGTTTTCAGAAATTCTGTTCGTTGGTACAGATAAGTTCTAAAATGTAGTTTAAGGGATTCAGCCCCGGCCGAGAACGGCCCTACCCTGCTCTACCCTCTAGAGAACGCTCTACCCTGAGCGACCGCACATATACTAGAATGACGTCACAAACTCTGTTAGCGCCAAGTATCCGTGACCTTTGGCGGCTCGGTAATAGTTCAATTTTCCTCAAATTTAAGGACAAATCCAGAAAGGCGGCAGCACTATACCCAGAACTTTGTGCGTGTAAGAAAACTGTTGAAACTGACATATGTCTGATATGCGATATTGCATATTCGCGTTAGCTAGCGTGACAGGAAAGGAAAGATATTTAGCTCGGCTGTCAAATCGAGTACTAGTACTCAAAGACAGCACAAAATGTCCTATGCCACAGCTAAAGGCAGTTTCGAGGTAGCTGAGAAAAATGATCTAGATTCACCGGGTGTGGAACGCAGAGCAGGGCGAATTGCTCTATGTCGCACGCGAATGTTTCTCTACGTTATTCTGACGATATTATTGATTGCCATTATGGGGATTTTAATGGCAATGTTTGGTCCGGGTACGAGAGACTTGAGGTATCGCGACACCAAAGAATGCAAAGGTAAAAAAGCGCAAGTCTACAAAACAATCGTTTTCCTCTTCTATTCAGTTCGCTGAGAAAGAAGTTAGTGCTAAGAGCAGTGCGAACTCGTAGAGCGTGCGGCGAGAATCGTAGCGGGCGCGAGCACGCGTGATTTTTTTTGGCCTTGCTTTCGGTTCCCTCAGGGCTTGTGAAGTCCGGGCTGAAGTGTCAAGTCGCTGCTAGACTTTGCAATGTTTCGTGCACCTTGTACCGCAATGGCGTTCCGGGTGCCTCGGATGGCAGGAGCAAAGCCTGCCACCCGAGGCAGGCTACATTTCGAATTGAACGTCGTGTTCTTCAAGCGGTTGAAATTGTTATTTATGAACGTATTCAGCCCAGAATTGCAAAAGTTTAAGCTGTGTAAATATTACGCAAAATAAATAACTAGTCCCATGCTTGTTTCATCAACAGCGACAGAAGACAAAGAACGAACAGCCGCGTCACATGAGATGCAGTGTGACGTGGCCATCGTCGGAGGAGGTAAGTTATCCTTGTTCCAAGACTTTCCTCTTCCTTGTTAGAGAGAAAAGAGGACCCTAGAAACGACTGAGTAGGGCTTGGACAATAGTACTTAAAATGGGAATATTGTACGCTCTGAAAACTCTAAGAAAAGTCAAAGTCAAAGCCGGTCAAAGTCAAACTCTCTGAGCAAAAAGTACGTGTTGCTTGGTTGTTCAGTCACTTCGGTCCACTGAATTTAATAAAAAGGCGTCCGAATCGCATTTGCCTCGTCAAATTGAACGTTGATGCCTTGGAGGGCTTAATGAAGAACAACTAAAACTACTCGTGTTGCTCAGGGTTACCAGTAGAATGAAAGGTTTAGTTTATAAAAAACGTTATAAAGAAACATCTACAACAACAACAACAATGCTTTATTTACTCTAAACACTGAAAGACATATTTACATAGCAAGTGACAAAACTACAGTAACTTAAGAAATAGATATGCTTAAAGTTGAGCCAGGAGGATAAAAGAACTTTGCGGTTTTCGAGTTATTCCCCTACATCTACATAATTTATTTGCAAAATCCTATAAGGACATCTAGCAAATTCCAGTGCAAAGTGCAAGAATAAAAATGAATAAACAAATATGTGCAAATCAGGTAATAAATAATTGTGGCATAATAACGATGAAATAAATAACAGTCAGCTAATAATTAAGTTAATAAAACCAGAACTTAAGCAGAGATATAATCATTTACAGCTGCTTTAAAATTACTTGTTGAGGTCATGTTTATAATATTTGGCGGTAAACTGTTCCTGTCATTAATTGTCCTAGGCCAAAAGCTAACTGGTGAACACGGCCTTGCGATTTCATTTACGTTGCAAAATTATTCTTGCAAAATCACCTAGTGACACGACTCCAAGTCAAATTCATTTTACATGTATGTTCAAGATTTTAATTCAAGAAAGTTATTTTGTTAACCAAGGACTATCAGGGCTCTACATGGCAGAGACACTGTTGCGTAAGAAGAAGGAAACGAGTGTTTGCGTTTTTGAAAAGGAGAGTCGATTTGGTGGCAGAATCCTTGATCACTGGTTCGAGCAAGCTCCCGATGTAGCTGTTGGTAAGTCGTGAATCGATCATATAAATAGTTAAGAGTGGACTTCGATCATGAATTATCTTTCTTTATAAATGTAAGTCTCAGTCAAACGAGGAGGTACATGCCGAAATGTTGAGACTCTTGCTTTCGTTCGACTGAAACTCTTCACGTTCGCCGAGTCTCGCCGAGTCTCGCTGAGTCTTGCCGAGTCTCAAATTTGAGCCTGGCGTGCGTTTCTCGAGAGTGGCCCGAAACTTTTCGGGGTTATTGCGGGTTTCACCATCCTTTCTGTATCGTAAAAGGAAAACGCTATAAAGCATTAAAATCATTTTCCGTGTTCTTGTCTTGCAAGCATGCTAAAAGGCCAGCCATTCAGTATACACAGGACATAGTCATACAAATGGCTTTTCGGGTTCGAAACGTTTTATGAGTCTTTTGGACAAAAGGTCCCATGCAGTTCAAGAGTGCTAGAGTCGAAGACCTTTTTGCACCTTGAAGAAAGACATTTTTACGGTCTCGCCAGTTCTTTTTTTTTAAATAACATTTATCGATATCAGAAGATGCTTACAAGCGTGCATTCATCCGTAACCTAAACGGGCCTACACACACAATACCGTACCTCAATACACGTTGGACTAACCTTTAATATAAAATACAACAACTTAAAAACAATGGTTCATCTAATCTATTAATTCCCTTGCATTATTTTTCATTTTGAGGACTGGGTGCATGGAGAGTTAACAACGGTAGCAAAAATATGATGTAAGTATTTTATAATGTCGTTTGTTATAGTGTGTTACAACGGTTCTTGGGATTGGTTCATAAAACAATGCATTGTTTTACGAACCAATCCCATGGACCCAAACAAAAGCACAACGGAATCGAGTATTAGGGCATTTCCGAGTTCAGTTCAGCATCGTTTTCAAAGCGAGTCTAAAAAAGGAACCCCTCCCCCCGCTTTCGGCTCTACGTCAACGTTGCCAAGTTCTTATGCTACAGTATAGTCATTTGCTCTTACACTCAACTTCATCTTTTTCACAGGAACCTTATTCGTCGACTCAACATCTCAACCGTCAATTGGAACTATCATTACCCAAGCTTGATCGAATCTCGCGGCGTTTTCGCTAACAACACCGACACTATCAAAAAGCAAGCCTTTCCAACACTTAACAAAGGAAAATTCAAGAATATGACGAGTAACGAAATGACAGACTACGCCTTCAGCGAGGATTGTGTATCAACAGCACAGCTCTTTCCATCAGTTCACTCGTATATGTCCTACTATCTTAGTCCCGAGGCCGCAGAATATCTCTCCGAGTTGTACGGTTTCAAAGGGGACTATACCGAATCCATCAACCCTGCTGTTTACATAGAGTATATGAAAAAGATATTTGCGGAACTTTCGGATACAAGTCAGCGACCATTAAATGGCATGTCGGAAATTATACAAGCTCTTGCTTCGTCAGCAAAAAATTACGGAGCAAAATTGTATGCTGCAAGTGAGGTGCTTTCTATCGAGAAGATAGAGACAAGATTCATTTTAAAAACATCGATCTTAACTATTTTCGCCCAAAAGGTCGTTATTGCTACTCATCCAGCTGCTTTCATGAGAGTAAAAGGAGTGGTGCCAGAAGAAATCCAACGTGCTCCAATGTTTCGGTCGATAAAGAGTCACGCTGCATTAAGGGGAGCAGCAATTTACCGCGAGGCTTGGTGGGAAAGGACTGGAAATTAAACTGCAAACCTCGGCTTGGAACCGAGACAGAAATTTATTTCTAATAGCAATTGCTTGGGAGCGACATTGCCTTATGGGTAAGTAGAGACTTATCAAAATCTCAAGAGTTGCAGACCTCGAGCTGCAATTGAGCAAAAAGCCCTACAGATGCCTTCGCCGTAATTAGAGACCCCTTAGTTGCCTTATCAGAAATGCTAGAAACTCCGAACCTCGCACTAACGAAGCCTCGAAAAAATTCCCTGGGGCAAACTGCCTAGTCTGTCTTCGAACGTCCCTAGATACTTCCCAGGGTTTGGTTACCTTTTTTTGCCCCTCCTTCTACCGCTCCACCCACCTCGCTATAAAAAGCAAAACAATTAAGACAAAAAAATCCCCTTGATCTACGACGAAATGCAACCTCGTTCCCAGGCTCTCTCTTTTACTCAGAGCCTGGGAACGAGATCGGACGAAATGTGTGCTCTTGACTTCCTGGGTGTCCTGTGTAACTGTGTGTTTCGCGCCATCTTTAATAACTTAACTCTCTCTTCACTCTGATTTCTACTAGTTTGTACATTTCAGTCGTTGCAATTTCATTTCACAGAGGAAGGGGGCCAAATGGGGAAGCAGTTCTCAATACGATGTACATGGACGGTGCCTGCAGCCGCAAGTGGGGAGATATTTTGAGGATCTCGAAATCCGATATGGATAGAGAACTGAAGAGGGCTCTTGAGTACAAGTTCAAGAGACTAGTGCCAGAGCCCCTGGATACAGTTTACCAATACTGGGATGAGGGAGCCTGGTAAGCCTGTGCTTATTTAGCAGAAATAAAATAAAATAATAATATCAATAATATTAAGGAAAGAAGAAGAAGAAGAAGAAGAAGAAGAAGAGGAAGAATACCGACGCGTATTAGAGTTGAGCTCCTGCCCCCCAATTGCAAGATATACCTGATTTGTTTTCCTCTTTGCGAACTTTCTAGCTCGTTGCATGTTTAGGAACGCTGCATAACCAAAAGTATAAGGCCCCTGCTTTCATCCGTGTTTCTACCCACAACCCCGATGTTCCTTCATTTGTCACAAACGCTTTATTCTCGCGATTTTGTGTTTTTTCTTTGGTAGGCATTTTCAGAAGCCAGGTTTCAATTACAGTCTTACAGATGTGAGTAGCTGGGCAAAGCGTCCTTTTCCAGGCCAAGACATATTCATTATTGGAGACGCTTACAATCCCCTTAGGGGATGGACTGAGGGCGCAATTTTGTCAGCGAACAATGCGTTACTCGAAGGCTGGGAAATACAAGAAATGAGGTTTTTGAGGAGAAGGAGTGACCAAGAACTTGCATGGAGAAGGCGTTTGCTAGATTCTTCAATAGATTTAGCGAGTCATTAGGGTAACTGATGTCAGCTGTAGCTAGATACTGCTCCTACGTTTTGTTAATCTTGCGAACAGGCGCAGGGTCAGTGAAAGGGAGAGCGAAAGTCGGCGGGTTACCCGTGCGCCTTCCGCCGACCTTCGCCTTTAATTTGCGCTTCCTCTCCCCCTTCCTGGCCCCCAAACGCCAGATCTCAGGTTAACGTGATTGTGAGTTAGGTCGGTTTGTATCAAAAATGAATAGGGGCTATGTCATGGTATTTCGGGGGTGATTCGGAGAACGAAACTGATGAAAAATAAATAAGCGATAATCATGGTTACGTGAGAAACCCCTGAGCATAAACGATCATTTTGCAGGCGAACGTAGCAAGAAGACTTTAAGGAGTCTTTTTTTTTTTCAAGACTTCCCATCCATGCACCTGTTCTGCTTTGTTGCATTTCTTTTACAGTTGCTCTACAGTTTTAAGTGGTTACTTTGATCTTCCATTCTGTTTTTAATATGGGCATCTTGTGTGCCATGAATTGAAGTTGTCTACAATTGCACGACATAGCCCTTAGGTCCACGTTGCTTGACTCCGTGCCGAGGCTTTATAAAATCAATAAAACCCCGCAGCTTCAGACTTCGAATTACCGCGGGTAATATTGCATTACAAAGACCGGAGAAAGAGCTGATAGCAAGATACCAAGCTTAAAAAATAGCTATATACCGAACCCAAAAGTTTTGAAGGAGAAAATCTCACCATATTCTCAACTTTTTAACTTTTTGTCAGTTTATTAAAAATTAGTGCACCTCATTGCACCATTGATACATCATTGATAAGTCGCATCATGACCTTGAATTACATTACATTGTCGAGCCCATAGGCCATTTGGGACACTTTGAACAAGAACTTCGATAAACGACCTAGCTCAGCAGGGGTTCTTGTGCCGGCGGGTCTAAAACACAGGTCACAGGTCACAGGTGCTCTGTGAACGGGAGCATTGTTATCCATGAACAAGTACTCTTTATCTTCAAAATAACAGACTATTACTGGCCACAAATTATTTACGAGGATGCCAATGTACTTAGCGGAGTTAATGTTGCCTTCTACAGCAGTCAAAGTTACAACACCGTCGTGGCAAATGCATCCCCAGATTATCAAACTTAATATCTTGCGTTCAGAGCGAGGACAGATGAGGTGTAGATTGTATTTTTTGTCTTCTTTTCGCCAAATATAAACACGGTTTATTTGCACCGAGCACAATATGACTTTCGTCGGAAAATATCACTTTTCTCCAGTACTCGCCTACTGTCTGACTTTTTCGCTCTTTACACCAGTCGACCATTTTCTTTTTCGCTGACCTTCGTTTGTATCCTTCTGAGTGCAGAACACTTTGCACAGTTTTCTTGCAAAAAGTTTGTGCTTTGCACTCTTTAAGCTTCCATGTAATGTCCTGTAAGTTTAGTCGTCTGTTCGCTTTAACCAGACGAAGTAGAGCGTTCATGGTGACCTCCCGTTACACCCAGTGACCACTATAATGAGCTCCTGTACCAACTGGGTGCTTTCTTCGTTTTATAACAATGAAAAGGTGCAAGAAATCGGCCTCGCTCCTTGGCCTTTTTAAAAGTAATTACCTTGCACTAAGTGCTCGGTCGTTCTTTTTTTAAGAAGGCCTCGGAGCTCAGGCATTGTATAACACCTGCATCTATGTAGCCCTTAAGTGAGGCTGTACTTAGCTTCATTGTAAATGTGTGAAATTAATGATGTATACTTGAACGGCGGATAGGAGGGATTTAATGATACAATAATCATCAGTGGTAGAAAGAGTGAATTAGGTATTGAAGCCCCACCATCCTTCATTAGTCATGCAGACTCTTGTCAATGGGGATTGATCTGGGCCTGTGACAGCAATTAAATTTGAATCACATCTATTAAAAAGAAAGTTCAACTCTTTACTTCTAGTCTGGGAAGAAATCATTTTAAAGTACAGTCTAACGTCACCATGGGAAATTGGCGCTAAAAACGGTGACGTTCTTCATTGTCCAATCAGATTGAAGAAAGGGAACAGATTTCTTGAAAAAATATTGGGTTGTCGTGAGTTGATTTTAACAACACAAAGGTGTTGTTGGCGGTGCAGCGTTTTTATTTCTTATTTCCTTCACCATGGCCAAGTGCCCGACTTGTGGTAAAGAAGTGTATTTTGGTAAGTGCAATAGAACCAGGATCGTCCCAGGATATTTGATTTCGCAGAAATGAAGTCCAACATCGCCAACACTACAACTGTGCGTCAGTCGATCTGTTATTGTTCTGGGATGCGTGTTTCTTACACTTTGCTTGTGTGTTCCCGTGGAATTAATTAATTCCCATCAATTGCTGTTCATTTACATCCTTAATTTAAAAGGGAGCTTTAATTTGTTGTTAATACCGAGTAGATTTACAGCACACACTCGGAGCGTTGATCATTGAGTCGATGCCTCACTAAGTTGGTAGTACGCTTACAAAATTGCGTTTCAAAAATATTTTCAGGTAAAACAACATGTTCAGGCAGTGAGATGTACCCATTGTTAAAGTTTAAGAAAAGAGAAAAAAAAAGTTTTTGTAATAAATATTTTCTGGCGGATTAATTGTTTAAGAAGAAAATTAAGTTATTTTAAAACGACCAACCTGATCTGTTTTTCCTTTACATGTTTTGTGCAACACACAGCTGAGAGAGTATCCTCGATTGGAAAAGACTGGCATAGAGGTTGTTTAAAGTGTGCTAAATGCGGAAAGACGCTCACACCTGGCGGGCATGCAGAGGTAAATGTCAAATTGCTCATCTTTGCTCTTGGTTTTCTTAGTGTCACAAACATTTTCCTGTGTTGTGGAAAATTTGCATGCTTCAATCTGGCGTCAGTTGCTTCGGAATGTGAACAATTTGTAAGCTGAAACCGATTGTTTGGTTGTTTGGTGAACCAACACTTGTTACTCAATTAACTTATTGTTAATTGTTTAATTAAGTTAATCCCATGTAAACACCCAGCTAATTCATTAGTAACTGCCATGTTTTTTAGGGGGTAAATATTGAATGGTAGAACTCCTTTCTCTCAAAATAGCCATTTGCTGTTGTTAAGTTTTTGTCATAACCAAAAAGTGTAGTCCTAAAATTGAAGTAACCTGTTGCTTTTCAAGGAAGAAACAGGTGGTGGCAGATGGTCTTTAGAAAATATATATATTTTTGGTTTGCAGTGTTGATTCTTTCCTAGAGCATCCAAAATCTGTGTCAAGCAAAATTATATTTTTCTGTATTTTTCATTTGAAAAACAAAAAACCAACAACTTCATAGATTCATTTATTATACCGAATATAGGATGCCTGCAAAGTGTTATGAGAATCTGTCAGATATGTACAGAATTGCACCTAATTAGATGCACATTCAATGTTGATATTCATCACAAGGTGTCCTGTTAATGCTAAGAGCCTAATGCCCATTTCTAACAATAAGGTTAGCGTTAGCATTATTTTTAGGCTGGGGTAAATGCAACTGTTTATGTTTACTTGAAAAGCACAGTTTGGGGGACACTCTGTGACGTTTATTGCCTGTATTTCTGGACACAAGTGGCGTTCAACCTGATGAGAAGAGCAAGGGGACACTTCGTGACACATCAAAATCTGCATGCATCTAATTAGGTGCAATTCTGGACGTATCTGTAAATCACTATGCAGTGGATAACTCGCGGCAATTTATCTGGTGGATAACACTATCCACCTTTCAAACAACTGAAAATTGTAAGTTTGGGATCCTGCATTTGATTTGCATGCATTTGTATCAGATTCTTGTCTTGTGCAGCTACTATCAGTTTGAGGTGATAACTTGATTTATCGATGCCTTTTTCTGTCAAAATGAAAAATATGGAAAATCGTAATTTGGTGTGACATGGATTCAAAGTTTATCAATGGCAGCAGATGAATCACTCTGTTGGGGTGCCAATTTTATATTCATATTGTTATACAGCTATAACTATGCCAAACTGCATCATGCATCTATAACTCAACCAAAATGCCTCTGCTGACTGCAAGGAAAAGGGATGCTTGATGGACAGGGTTTCTCAAAAATTGCACTATCAATGGATCAGTTTAGGATTGGAATGGCATCTGGAACAGGGCTGGCACAACAGTGAGAGGGCTTGCCTTCTACCAGTGTGTCCCCAGTTGTTCAAAGCAGGGTTGGTGTTAAACTGGGATAAAATACCATGAAAACCTACGGGCTTTAATTTAATTAATACTTAACCCAGGGTTAGCCCTAACACTGCTTCAAGCAACTCAGTCCTGGACTCCCAACCGGTGTTTTGATTTTTTTTTAATTTTAACAAATACTGATGTTACACTTGAATACAAAATCTACTACTGAAATAAATAACATACAACCCAAAATAAAAAGTGAAAGGATACTGATCGCATAACAAAAGCCCACTCTACACTTGAGTACAAAAAATACAAAATATGTGACTCAAAACATAACAAGCAACCCAAAATAAAAGGTAATAGGCTACTAATCAAAACATACTGAAATGTACAGGAACTCAGTGGATAATCAAAAAAGAAAAGGGGAATAAATCAAATCATGTAAGTTTTTCAACCCTATACAACTTAATCTCATTAACAAATTCGGACAAAATAATTTGACTGTGTTCTAGCTTGTTTGAATGGAATTGATTTCGTTTTCTGCTGCCATTTGTAGAAAGAAGGCAAACCATACTGTCACATCCCATGCTACAGCGCGTTATTTGGTCCTAAAGGGTTCGGCCATGGAGGCACAGAATCTCATAAGTACGATTGAGAGGATCAAGAGCTGACAACGACAGATAAGTGAGGAGATACAAGATTTTTTGTTAGTCTGGCTTATGAGCTCTTTGAAAATGCCTCCTAATGTGGGAATCTGTTTAACTAAGCACCAACAACTCCTCTGTCACCAGTAAAAAGACAATGTATGTTAAGTTTTCATGTTGAGAGATACACAATATCATCAGGTGAGGATCCAGAAAAAAACTTCACTGATTTCCAAGACTTGGAACGCCACCCAGAAGGGAGTTCTGCAGTGCGCTCTCGAATGCTGGGATTTTTTGGCCAATATTCAGACATTCTGACAGGTTCTGGCTGATTTCTGCAAAAACATTGAAACCGGCCTGGATCCCCACCTGCCCAAATTAATTCAAGGTAGTTTAAGACACTAAAACAAACAAATTTACCAAAAAAAGTGTGACACTCGGAAAAAGGGAATGGATGTAAAAGAGAGTTGTAAGGAAAACAATTATTAGATTTGGAGAGAGAGAGAGAGAGAGAGAGAGAGAGAGAGAGAGAGAGAGAGAGAGAGAGAGAGAGAGAGAGCAAAGTTGATCACAAGGTTACCAGCATAAAGGGGTTAGAAGTAAGGTTGAGACCATTGTATTATCAATATTTTGTTTTTCTTCCCAGAGCCAACAACTCACGAGCACTCTGCCAACCATTCAATAACCAACTTTGCTGCGTTCTTGCCTTTTTTAAATTTTGAAAGCAATATTGAAATAAAGGTTTTTGAGGTACTTGACTTTGTTCTCTTTGTGTCTTGTTGATCTTTCATAATATTTCGTTCTCTCCTAAATTTAAGTGCTTGCTGTTCAAATACGATTCTAGGTTAGAGGCTCTCGGTAAATGAGACACGTTTCCACAGATCAAATTAACCCCCAAACAATGTATGGAATGTCAGGATAAAAAAGGTTATTTTTCTGTTGTGACGAAAGGTTTTGAACACTTGTTAACCCAAACAGGTGCAATCAGAAAGTTGTTTAGCAAATCAGCTGTTACCAAAACAGTTTTTTCTTAGAAGAAAATCTCCAAATGTAGAAGGTGTTGTCCTTTATAAGGAAAAAATTTGAATGTTTCTTTTTTTTTAAATATAGTTCTCGATTCTTTTTTCTTACATTTGATGTGTGATTTTAAAACGCGTGAAGTTCAGATGTTGTGTAAAAAAAGTTAGCCCTCGGGGCCCGGTTGTTCGAAAGCCGATTAACGCTAACCCTCGATTAAAAAGTAAGCGACGTGTCAATTTTCGCCCTCTGAAAACACTTTCAAATAGTGGTTTTAGACTGAAGCGGAAGAAAAGTGTAAGTCACAAACGACAAGCAAAAATCTTTAGGGAAAATCTTTGTGAATGGTAAATAAACTGGAATCAAAGTTCACTCTAACCCAGGGTTAGCTTAATCGGGTTTTGAACAACTGGGCCCTGGGGGGCCCGAGTTGTTCAAAACAGGGTTATTTCTAACCTTGGGTTAAGTCCCAATTAAAACCTATTAGTTGTCATGGTATTTAATCCCGGTTTAGCACTAATCCTGCTTCGAACAACTCTGCCCTGCTGTTCTTGTTTATGGCGTGGCCCAATGGCTAAGGCGCTGAATTTGCACGCGGATGTTCCGGCTTCAAATCCTTCTCTTACCACCACATGCATTTGCCTTCGTTTGTCCCGAATTGAACTCCACAACGCTTTATAGATAGCCGGCAACTGTTTGCCTTCTTCGAGCACAAGTAGTTCTGTGCCCATTCTCTTGACAGTTTGGTCTTTGTTTTTATTTTCACGTGCTAATGCTGTTGCACCATCTCGCAGTATTTAAATTTCTGCTACCTGAATGTCACCTCAGTCTGAAGATGATATAGAATTATATCGAAATATTACAAGTATACATCAACGATTCCTTGCATTTGTTGCCTGTATCATAGACACAATGCAATTACTCGGTGTCACATTTATCCCATAGTTAGTGCTAATCCGGGATAAATAACATGACAACCAATAGGATTTAATCGGACTTAACCCAGGGTTGGCGCTAACCTAGCTTTGAACAACTCGGCCCTGTTTATTAATTGTTACTTTCCATACACGGTCCCTCAAGCTTGAAGCTTTAAATATCACCGTGTATAAATAAAGTTTCTTTACTTTACTTTACTGTAATCACTACGACATGATCAATTTCAAAACAGGCGACGTTCAGATGTTTTGATAAAAAATAGTTTTCGGTTCTTCCCATGACATTTGATGACCAATTTCAAAACCTGCAACAGTTCATTAACTTATTTACTGAGTTGTTTCATAACAAGGAAGTTTCCATCTTACACAAGTCTGTCCAGTAACATTAAAAACCTCGTTACTCATCGAAAATTGATCAATCTTAAATCCTTCGACGCATGCTCAGTGTCGTTCCGTAAGAGAAATTTGATTGGTCAAAAAGACGTTTTAAATGCAAATGTACGCCCTATTTAAATTAGTCTCTGCAGGCTATTGGGAACAGGTGCGTGAGTCGAGACAAAACGTCAAGCGCTCCAGAGCGAAATTCGTTGGTATTTTGAAGAAAAGGAATTGAAGATGTCAAGACGGTGCCCCACATGCGAAAAGACCGTTTATATGGGTAAGCGAAAAATTTATGTTTAGCATTGAAAACAGGTTGTGTCATTTGTTTTTGTTTTACACTTTGACAGACGCGCTTTTTACTGAGAGAAATGTTCTTGCTCCACGCGGGTAGCTTGATAGATTTCAAGTGTCAAATATTGAATGATCTGAACTAAAATTAAGCGTCTATTTTACCCTACAATTCATCTAAAGACAGTGTCAGCTCTTCTGATGCGATACCTGCCAAGCTATGGGGTCGTCTACTGTATGCTTAACCTTAACGTCGCTGCATTCAACTTTAAATCAAAAATGGGTTTGTTTTGTCCACCTTTATTTTAACTCTTGATAGGTGAAAAGAAAGAGTCGCTCGGAAACTGGTACCATCCCCTGTGCTTAAAGTGTAAGAAGTGTGGCCGTCAGCTTGCTTCTGGAAGTCACGCCGAGGTTGGTTTCTGCCGCATAATTTCGTCTTCAGTTTTTTGTAGTTCTGCATCTTATAAGAGGGACGATGTTTTTACAATGAGTCGTAGCTTTGTTTACGTTTCAATACATGGCATGGCGTGACTAAAAGTCAACGGGACCTAAGGCTAGTTGAGCTTTCACACTTTTATTGACCATCTAAAAGGCATGGCCTTATGTTAGAAGTCTATTTCGAGCACTGGGCGACATTTCACCTGGAGCCGGGAAAATAGAACCTTAAACGTTTTGGTGACACCTTCAAAGCATAAAAACCATCTTCCATCAACTATGACCAACCCAAACACAAGTGCCGATTTTCCGTGATTGTACTGCTCATGTGCTGGTTTTTCTTTTCACTGCTGTCTTTGGTTTCTATCCTAAACGTATTTATTTATCACTTAATAAAGTCACGCCAGATTGTTTGTTTGTTTAAAGGTGAATCTTTGAGGAGCCCGTAGCTTGAATAAGCCCTTAAGCTATGGTTTCTCTACGGGCCTCCTCGCCATGCGTAATAGACCTTAATGACCCTTTTGTAATTTTATATAGTATGTATTTCTTGATGTAATTTAGCATAAATGGCAAAATAATAAACTGAAACTGAAGGAAAGAAAAGAAAAGAAACAAAAAAACCACAGATGCTAGTGAAAACGCAAACACACAGTGTCTGAAATATGAGTGTGCTGGTATAGGAATTCCCCTTATTAGTGCCGGTAATAATTTAAATGATTTTAACACAGGCTATTTCAAAACCTGAGATCATTCGAGTAAATATATTCCTGACACTGAACTGAACATTCCTCAGGACTACACTCACCCGGACGATCTCACTTCACCAAGGTATGATAAGTTTCAGCAAACCTCGTTTTGTTTTCCTTTTAAAAACGTGTTGCCTGCGAGTCCAAATTACCAGCCGTCTCCTCGCCATAGCCCCCAAGGGGTCTCTCCTTCCCCCTGAGACTAAGGGTGCGAAGACCAACTAGCTGTATCGGACACACCTCTATCCTCCGCCACCGCGGTCGGCGGGACAGGAAATTTCCACGATGCCCAAGTGCCACTCTCAAAATAGGTTTTCTTTCTTCCTCAGAGGGTAGGACAGCCGTACTGCCATAGACCTTGTTATGCGGCGGAGTTCGGTCCCAAGGGCTTTGGCCACGGCGGTATTACTGAGTCACACAAGTATTGATGTATCACTTCCTCTGGGTATGTAGGGTACACTGTAGCAGGAGGAGTCTGGAACTAGGGGGCTTGGTATCATTGCCTTAAGGCCATGATGGCTTTATTTTACTACCAAGACCAGAATGCATTGAGTAGCTTCTATTGTCGGGCAAATTTTACCAACTGTCTCGTTATTCCCTGAAGAGTAAAAAAGTCTGCATAAGAAAGCATTTTTAGAAACATCCTGGTCTTGGTAGTAAAATGACGCCGTCATGCAAATGGCCTATGGGTGGTTTTCACATGACGTCGCAGCGGCCATCTTGGTAAACGGCGGCCTTGTTGGTGTCCCAAATTGAACATCCGGGAGTTGAACTCTATTCTTCTGCAAACTGTTTCTTTTCTGTCGGTTAAAAAAAGATGGCTGCTGATCACGTGATTGAACCAACACAATAGCGGCCGAGGGAGACAAAATCGATGAGGTTGAAACTGGCATTCAGCAAGAAATGACTTTAAACGAATTCATATTTGCAGAACCGATGTATATTTTTCACATTAAAGGTGGAAAACTGTTTCTACCACATTCTTAATTGAAACACCTATCATAACATTTGTTTTTTTACATAACTTTGGGGGGTTTCGGAAAATTTTGGTGGGTTGGGCGAGGCTTAACGGGGAAAATGCATACTCCACGGGGCTGTTAACAACCTCTTGTTTCATTGGATCAGTGAAGGACGCTGTTTATGTCGTATATTTTTTTCGGTCATTATTTTCTGAGCCAGACCCAAGAACCGTTGTAATAGCTGCGCACTGACCCCCAAAAGAGGATGGCGTAACGCAATCAAACTCGCACAAAAAGGGCAATAAACTTTTATCACTGACCATCATCACTTTTTTTCCTAGGCAAAAGAATAACCAGGAAGACAATGGAACACTTCTCTTAAATCTGAGGGGCAGTGTGATGTTCATTTCGTATAAGTAACAAATCGAAAATACAGAGGCTCTTTTTAGTCGATAGCAGTGGCAAAAAGACGACTAAAATCCTGTTATGGGCTTTTATCACGCGGCGTCGAGCCTCGAGTTGATAAGTTTGAGGACGAGTTCTGGGGGGACAAAACAAAGGTTTTCAGTCCCTCGGGACTCAAAATGGCCGCCGCGTGATAAAAGCCCATGAGCACAGAAACTAGTCAATAATATTAAAGACGGCAGATGACCAAGACAGAGTTGAGTACCATCTTGAAAAAGTTGGGCCGATCTTTTCATGTTTGCCATTTTGTTAGATAAAATTAATAACAACATACTTCAGCTTTTCGTTTTGTTGTTGATTCATTTGAGTTCATAAAATTAGTGAGGTACAAACAACTCAAATATGAGTTTTAAGCAGAGTCTTAAAAGTTTAAATTTCGGTGATGGTGACCAAAATCGTTACAAACCCCGTATTAGTGCCCCTACAACATTGTCGTTTTTTTTAAAAAAGTGGTTTATTGAAATAAACTCTTATTAACTTATTACAAAGAACTGTCCTGGTAGAATCGTGTGTATTGCTTAAGACAGAGCGGTTTTCAATCGAGTGCCGTTAAACCAAAACCAGAGTTATTTCAGCCATTCAGAACAGGGTTAATGCTTCACGAAGTGCAGAGCGTGTCAAGGATTGCTCAGAGACGCCAACGGAAGTTTCACCTTACATCGGTGGCAGTTTATCAATTTTAGCAAATGCGCATGCGCTAATTTTTCAAACCGTCTACTGACACCGGACTTCCGTCTACTCCAACGCATACCACATGAAAGAGAAAATTACTACAATCTCAAATATATATCGCTCGAAATCCTATCTTAAGTTAACCGGAACTGAGCTGTGAGTACGAAAGGGATCTGTCGCATATGGTCTAGGGGCCGACATTTCTCTCCCTCACTGCCTTGTCGGGGGCAGACAGGCTGCCGTGAACGGGTATCTGAAAGCAGCGAGGAACTGGGGGTTGGTATAAGCGATCCGCGGGCCGAAATCTCGGGGAGACTCGTCATGGTACACCGCTCAGGCAACCCGTCCAGAGGTACCGCTACTGGTCCAGATTTTTTTGTTTGTTTTACTTTTGGGGCATTCAGTCTGCGCACGCGTAAATGCTCTGGTGCCCCAATACGTACCACTTGGGAGACGTAGTGAGTACATTTAAATCACAAAATGACGTTTTCATGGGTAGTAGTTTTACGCTTACGAATATTCTACAAGGCGATTGAAAACAGTATCAAAAGTTATCCTAACAATGAATAAAAAGAAAGAAGTGTCGTTGCATTTCTACCCACGGGAAGTTGACTCAGATAGCCTTTCCCTGGGTAGGGATTTTGAGAAGTATGCGTTGCCCCAGGGGATTTGACATGCCTGCCATCTTGGAAGACCGAGAGAACCTGGAGATGAGTTATTTGCTATCTTGGAATTGAAAGGACTTCTCTGGTTTTCCTAAATTTTCTGGACACCACAGGGACGGCGGAGCCGAGGGGGCTGAAGGGGGGGGGGG
>BLFK01000303.1:87838-99397 GCA_014634185.1 Astreopora myriophthalma | reverse complement strand
GGGGGGGGGGGGTTGGGGAGCTAAAGCCCTCCCAATTTCAAGCAAGAAATAAAAAAATTGAATACTGAAAGTAGCATTTCCGAGCTTCAAGATTTTCTGGGGGCGGATTCCCCCAGACCCCTCTACAGGTTGGCGCCTTCGGCCCTCGCTAGTAAGCCCCCCCAGTTCTAAGTACGCTCCGCCATCCCTGCACCATGAGTGAAAGAAAGGTAGGCGAATCCGTCTTATCTTTTTGTAAATATGGACCATCACTTCTTTTAGGATCTGCTGGAGCATTCACAAGTAGAAGAGTGTTTCTTTTTATTGTTTCTTGTGATTTCTTTTTGTATGTTTCTACATATTCATGAATTTTCCACTCTATCGTTGCACATGCTTGATTGAATACGAAATAAATTAAAGCTGGTTAATATTGTGCATGTTTTTTTGCTCAATTTTAGGTGCCTGACTTTTGGTTTGAAGCTGCCTGTGGTGGGGAAACATCTTTCTAGTAAAACTTATATTTTTACCCTTTGAATGGGAATCATGTGGACGTGGTAATTAATTACAAGAATTGGGTTTGGGTAGCCTCAACCTCGTTCGTTGGGTGGGTGCCCCCCATGGGTGCCCCCCACGAGAAGGGAAAAGCCCTGGGAGTTGATTACAAAGCAATTGTTATTAAAATTAGACATGCTGTCTCAAAAATATTCGAGCAACTTTACCAAATTTTTGAGCAACTTTTTCAATTTTGAGCAACTTTTTGGCATATCTCTTAGCAACTTTTTAGCTTTTTCGGAGCAGAATCTGGATAGGCCTATTGATAGGTGCATTAGAGAGAAAAAAACAAATTATAAGTTTGCGCACTTCTATACACGTTGCTGGTTTCACGTGTTCACATTGTTCGTAAACATCTGCGGTATTAGCTCGTTTTTTGTCGACCATGTTTGTTTATATTCATCATCTATATTATGTAAGAAACAGTGAAATCTTTAATCACCAGCCTCCCTCGGACGATTATAGCGCTCGAAAAGAGTTCTGGGACAATCACCTCCCAACTGAGAATTTTTGGTAGTAAAGTCGATGTGTTGTTGAGTTTGGACCGATAAATACATCTGTTTCTGCGTCCTTTCTCTCGCCTGATCACGAGAGTAGTCTTTCTGAAGGTAATGTAACAAATTTGGCATGTTAATATACTGTTTATCGTCGTTGTGTTTCGCTTTTAGCGCACGTAAAATAGTGAGCTCGCGTTGCCTACAAAATATACATGTAAGCGTAAAATAACGATAACAGAGCCCGAAGTCCCGCGGATTTCTGGAGTAGGAACAGGATGTTCAGAATTTTCTAGTCTCGCTATTATTGTTTTCGTATTCAGAGTACTTCTCGTAGCGGCATATATTCTGCAGTTGCAAATGCACTATTTAAACTTGCGTATTTTCCAAACTTATCGGCCACAGATGAGTAATTATGTCGAATGTCCGTCAGTTCCATATCTTTGTCAACCCTTGAAAGTTCGCCAATTCGAAACGCTTAGTATAGGTACTGTTACCTTCGATTTGTTTAAGTATTTCGTTTTCCAAGTCTCTTGAATCTTAAAGGATTAGTCGAGTTTTCAAAATTCATATTGTCAAAGGGCATACTGATATAATTTATTCAAATACTTCACAAAACTGTGTAGTTACTTTGAAGTGCACAGGTTTTCACTCATTTGAGGATAACGATAAGGTACTATTGGTCAACTTACTTAATGCACCCATTAATATTAAGCCTCAGGATGGTGTTTTTTTTTTGGGGGGGGGGGGTGCAACTCTCGGGAAGTTGACTGGGTAGGGATTTTGATATGTACATGTTGCTGTGGGGTTGGGAATCTGTCGTGGCTACCATCGTGGAAGACCAAGTCTACCTGGAATTTGACATTCAGTTGCTGGATTCAATCAGGGGTTGGCAGGTCTGAAATGTTCAAATAAGTTCCGCAAGCCTGTCGCAACCAGAACATCACAGAATTTTGCAGCGTTAACAGGGCCATTACTAACTTTGTAGGCAGGGAAACAAGAAAAATAGCCACAGAAAATGCTGAATTTGTACATAGTGTTCAGGCCTCAAATTTGAAAGAGTTGCTTAGTCGCCTTTTGGCGCCTAAGTGTAAGTGGTGAAAAAAGTCACCAGCAGTAAATGTTTAGTTGCCAGTTTAAATTGAATTTATTGTAGTGTGTGCTATATGAAGTACCTACTTAAAATTCTGTGCCCGCAGTAAAAATGAGAAAGGGTAATGTCAAACGACAAAACAGACAGACTTTGTTTATATAAGTTTGCTCTTTTTCTCTCAAGGCAAAAGTAAAACTAGCCAGGGTAACATACTTTTGGACTTGACCTGTTTAATTTTTAATGTAAATCGTACAAAAATATTGTTGCCAAGGTTGGGACTAGATCAGAACTTTTAGTCACCATTGAGGAACGTTAGGTGACTTGGCACCCATATCGGTTTAATTTCAAGCCCTGGTGTTGGAACATCCACTGTCAAGGTAAGGAGAGGTTAAATTCTAGGTAAACAGGGAAACTTACATTGGCAGGCCTGGCCACATGTTCTCTCATGGGTAAAGAAAATTATTTTAGTATTGTGGCATACATGTGGTACTTAACTCATTGTACTTTTCTTATAGATGCCCGAAATTAAGTTGCAAAGTTCAGATGGGGAAATCTTCGATGTGGATGTAGAAGTTGCCAAGGCATCTGTCACAATAAAGACTATGCTTGAAGGTGAGTGAGATGGGTAAGGGGGTCACCACCTATCCAAGGGCTGGAGTTTAATGATACAAAAGCTATGTGCAAACGGATGCAGCATTGTTGGCCAACAAGCCCCAACACGCATGTGCATTACACATATGGTCTCGATGGAAATAGCAATACATCAACTATGCATCACTGAAGTTGTTGCACCCATTTGCACACCACTGCAAATGCTATCCAACATCTGCCCAACATTCTTTGGCCAACAATGTTGAGAGTTGTTGTGTCCATTTGCATGTGTAGCATAAGCCAATAGCTCCTTTATAGGACATACTCACATGCTTCTTCGCAATCACAATCCCAGGTGCAACCTTACTGACGCAGCATTCCTTTTTTGAGGTGGGTGCCCACAGCAAATCTGAAGGGGTCAAGCTGGGGTCAGTGGCAGTGGGTCTGACGTCTCTATACATTTCTCAAGTCTGTCACTTGATTTGTTGTATCAGGTGTTCAGCTTTGTCTGGAATGCTGTCAGATGCTTGCTATATTATTGTACTAAGCACAAATTTGTTCACCAACCAATTTAAAAATATGTGGTACAAAACTTTGACTCTGTAGGTGATCTTTCATCTTTAATCAAGGTAATTGCCACTAGCGCTTACTAAGGCTAATCCGGCAATGGAATACGCAAGGATTCTCTAATTATAAATAATTGGTTTTGTTCCAGACCTTGGTATGGATGACGATGATGACGAACCAGTTCCCCTTCCCAATGTCAATGCTGCAATTCTTAAAAAGGTAACTGTATTTTTACGATAACTGCAGAAATTCATGCGCGCTCATTGGCTAATTTTTATGGTCAATATGCGGACAGACACATGAATTTATAATGGTCTCGTGTTTCGTCTTAATTTCGTCTCTCCTACCTTTTTGTTATCGTAAAAAACAAATTGACGTCAGTTTTTTATGCGTCTGTCCTGTTATTGACAATGAATTTTCGTCATCACATTGTCAAAGTAGTTTGCGGATCCACTTGGCTATCGCCTTGTGGATCCACAGCTACTTTGACAATGTGATGACGAAATTTATGATCAATAACAGGACAGACGCATAAAAAACTGACGTCAATTTGTTAAACTGTACACGATGATGATGAAGATTCCTTAGTTGCTTGATAATTGTAATATCTCATCAGTTTTGTACATGATATCCTCAAAAAGGGATTGATTGTTGCCAAGTTATTGTTCCCTCTTTGTTCTCTTCACAGAAGCTTGGGTAGTACTTATGTATAGGACTCTTAGCATTATGCAAAAAGCAACAGTTGCAGTCTGCAAAATGGAATCTAGTTGTTAATTGGAGGCAATAATTATTAGTAATTTAACAATTTAGAATATAATTATTTCAGTTGGTACAGTGATACTACAAGTTAGCCAGACATTTCTGCATTCTATTTTAAGGTGTGTTTCATTGTTCTGTAGGTAATTCAGTGGGCTGAGAAACATAAGGATGACCCTCCGCCACCAGATGATGATGAAAACAAAGAGAAGAGAACAGATGACATTGATCCGTGGGATCAAGAGTTCCTCAAAGTTGACCAGGGCACACTTTTTGAACTTATTCTTGTGAGTATAAATACTGTCTGGATTAAGGTCGTGTTGTATTGGGACCAACTGTTTTCCACTGGTTGGGTTTTTTTTTTGTGTTCTATTGGGAAAAAAAATTGATTGGTTTGTTTGATCAACTTTTTCAACCAGCTCCGAACTTGGTTGAAATGTTGAAAACGAAGAGTAGCCTCCAGTGATCCTTTAGCAGGCACCAAGTTTTGTTTCATGTTATTTCTCCACAAAAATCTTGACAACTGGACTTGGAAAATGAAGTCAGGGAGGTCTGAGAGTATACCCACTCCAAAAATGATTAAAAAAAGTGTTCCATTGGGAACTTCAAAATCAACCCAAAGCGACACAACCTAATTGTAGTATTAGGTCCAGTTTGTGTGTGGGCTACCCTAGCAAGAGGTTTAAATGAAACGTAGATGTGTTTGCCAGCCAACTTTCACAGTCGGTGGTTATCCTACTTCCTGGTCCTACTTAATACACTTGGTAAACAGTTACAAAGGATCTGAGAACAAAACGTTTCCTTAGGCCCTGTTTACAAGTAAGTAGGGCTAGGGTTTATGAAAATTATAGTTATATCATAAATCTTCTTGCATTGTAGGCTGCAAACTACCTTGATATCAAAGGGCTTCTAGACGTCACTTGTAAAACTGTGGCCAATATGATAAAAGGTATTTACATTGCAGAAAACTGTTAGCACATACAGTACAGAGTTCGTACAGTACTTTGTGGTGTTTTCGAAGTGTTTTGAAGTGTCTGCGATGAGGATATAGATAATTTACTTGTTTAGTTTTGAACGACTAGTAGATTTATACTAAAACAATTAGATTATTCACTCTCGATTTCTATGCGTGATAGTTGACTCGGGCTGTGCTCTCGTCAACTATCACGCGATAGAAATCTCGAGCTCATAATCTAATTGTTTAATATAATACATCAACATGTAGAGCTTATCACCTTGGTGGGTAGGCAACAAGTTAGAAATTTACAGTGTTTGTGTGGGGATCTGATGTAAAATAATTTTAGTAAAACGTTAGCTCTGAGAAATTCCTGAAAGTCTGTGAACTGATGGTACAGGGAAAGGATTATTATATACTGGCCAAATTTCTAGGGACATAGCTTTGCTAGAAATTTATTCTTACACTGACGTGGCATTCCAAGCCAATAATAGTTCAGTCAAAATTCAAATTTTGAATGGGGGGTTGATTTGAATTTTGAATTATTCATCTGAGGACTGGATTATTGAAACGATTAATAAAAATCAAATTTGCAATATTGAATGGGTTAATCCACTCTTGGGAGGAATGCTTGACCCGTTTTGATCGTAAAAACGCTTTGAATAGGCACTGTGTTTAATTTCAAACAGGGAAAACTCCTGAGGAGATCAGGAAGACTTTTAACATCAAGAATGACTTCACACCTGAGGAAGAGGAGCAGGTAACTGTTTCTAGATTGTTCATAGGGTGATTGTCAGTTGAACAGAGACAATCACATTGTGAAGGAAATACACCAAATTAGTTCACAAATTGGTTTTACTAACCAATCAGAACGCAAAGCAAGTAAATTCAGCTGGCGGCAAGAACAGGAAAACAATAGTGACAAAAGTCGTAGTTAGTTTTGCATCTCATTGGTTGGAAAGTTCGGCAAGTTTTTTGATACAATCATAGAGCAATCACATAATATTGCTTTTGACACTCAGGTGAAAACTGCTCTATTTATATCCCTTTTTGTAAGCTGTTGACAATGCTGGTGTGCAGTGAAAAATTCATGCTGACATCCCGTAACGTTTCTCTGTTATTTTACCACAGGTTCGAAAAGAAAATGAGTGGTGTGAAGAGAAATAATGGCACAATATTCAACTTTGTAATTTTCTGTAAACATTCAAACTACCTTTATTCAGTCTCATTTCAATAAACTTTTCTTTGATGCTTTCTCACATTTTCTCACAGGACTTTGGGTTGTATACTTACGTGACCCTACTTTATGGTCATTTAGTCATGTTTAAATAAATTGCTTGGCAATATGGTAGTATCAGTTCAACCCAGGACTAGTTTTTAGCTTGGAGAAAGCAGTTGTTTCTGTAAGCTGTAGACCTTGTCAGAACAGAATTTGTCGTAATATTGGATTGTGTTGCTACTGGATTTTATTTGGCATGTACTGTAATTTATGATGAAAGAGGTAAACATAGTGTGTTATATGGTTTGAGATCACCATACTCATCGTCAGGTTGCTTAAGGGGGCTATAAATCTCTTGCGAACAGAATGTAACTTCTCCTGGTTATATCTGTGAAAAAATGATGCTCAAAAGTGACTAATATAACAACAAAGACACTAAAAGAGCCAACCATGTGGCAAAATCCTGGCTGGACTGAAATTTCAGCCTGTTTGGAAGTGCTGAGATTTCAGCCAGTTATCGGGCTTAGCTGGACCTTTTTACCCATATGGCAGCCATCTTAAATTGTATTGTTCTAAAAAGATATTATGGGATGCCCAGGGGGGGGGTATTATGTATGTGTTTGCCCCCTGGCAAATGCATACATTAAATATTTTGTACTGGTCATGGAAAGCCTTGAAAGTCATGGAGTTTACCATAAGAATGTCATTTTCCAGGCCTGCAAAGGCATCCTGGAAAATGATAGTTATCTATGGTAGATGAATAAGTTAATGGAGATGTTGAAGAGAGGAAAGAAAGTCAGAAAATATACCCTAAAACAAGCACATTTTTTTGGCAATTTCCAAAAGTGACAGCTCAACTTTAGGTCAAGGACAACTGGAACAGGCAATGGGAATTCATGGAATTTGGAAAGCTCAAAAGAATACAAATGCTTCAAGAGTATTTACCTGTTTCAAACACCCGTGAAATTTCTCTCTCCATTTTCCTTATGTGATCCAATATGAAATAAATGAAATGACCACCAAAGCGTTAATGTCATTTTGTTTCAAAAATTCTTCAGACCCTCGCCTTTAGAAATGTATGAAAAGCAGTAACAAACTAGTGGTGCACATGGCAAAACTAGGACTTAAACAAGAGAAAAGCAGCATGAAGCAGTACATTCCCTTGTTTCCAAGGAAAAACCAGTGCTGCAAAATAATTAAATCAATGAAAATTCTGTCGGCATTTACATTAACGTTTTCTACTTGGATTGTTTTCATGAAATTTTTAATTTTTTCACAATAATACTACACAACTTGAAAACAACACTTAATAGGCAATTTTTCAGCCCTTTAATTTACGTTCTTTTACATGTCAAAGAAATTGGAATATTCTATATTTCATATAATTAACTATAGTGGAGTTACCCTAAAATTTTAATTAGTCAAATTCCTAGTGGCCATTCAGTCTATCTATCCTACTTTACAGTAAAATTGTAAAATACCGAATTGACATAATACGATTAAGCTTAACAATTTCACTTTGAACTCCTATGCATGTGGCGACGTCCGCATCTATTTAAAAATCGCTTAGTCAGCGTGACCCAATATTGAGAATGAAATGTGGTTTATGTCTTTTACTGTCCAAAAAATTCCGATAAAAGAGCAGGACTGAAAGAATAAATTCAAGCGATATTCCCATGCCTGTGGTACAAGTTTGCACACGATTTTCACTACTAGTTTTCATTGATTCAATGTGGAATTACAACACAGTAAACGAAACTGCCAACATTTCACCTTTGTAAAAGATAAAATATTTACACGCATGTAGTCGACAAAACAAGCGAGAAATGAAATCGAAAGTTTTGTCGCCTCTCCACTAGAACTAAAATTTTAAAAAATATTTCGCGGTATTTTACCCATTTTTTTTGTACACTAAAATATTCACTACATTACTATCGATATTTCAAAACGCTATTTTGCCGAAGAAACACGAACAAACACTGTACTCGAGGTTTAAATACACAACATTTCCAAAATATCGCTTTTCTATCTAAGTAAAGTCCATTCTTGAATAACAGAGGGATTTTGGTACGGTTCCAAGGGCGTTTATACTGTAGACATATGCCTCGCATTGTTCCCTTGTGATATCCGTACGTTTGTAAACAAAGTCCGTAGCGTCGAATAATCGCACCAGTTGATAGTATTTCTAGTCCATTCATCGCGAATCATCTGTTTCGTCCTCAGAACGACCCGAAGATTTCCTCGATCGATAGTCGTCGGAAAGATCAGATTCGTGTGAGTCTTTACTACTGTTAGCCTTGTCGTCTTCGATTCCCACAACGTCAACTTGTATCTCGTGGTCGCCTGTTGACGAGGTACCGTGGCCGACGCCAATTAAGTGCAAACCTACGGTTTTTGTCCTATTAGTCAGTAGTTTTTGCAGTGAATCGTATTTTTTCCGCGCTTCGTCTCTCTCTCTCTTCAGATGATCGTTCTCCTGAGCAAGTTGCTCTAAATCTTTGCGCAATTTCTGTCTTTCTTCCTCCAAATCCTCTTTTTGGCGTACACGCTTGGTGCGGCTGTTCTGAGCGTAACCCCTGTTTTTCAAAGTTCTTCTTCTCTGCTTGATTCGGTAGATCTCGTCGTCGGAGAAACCTCGTAGAAAAGAATTTAAATCCTTGACTGGTAAGTTCACTAGTACTTCATCACTTAGGTTGATATCTTTCTTGTTGCCTTCCTCTTTCTTGACCCTTTTCACTATGGTCAGCTTCTCATCTTCCGCCATGATGCCGCCCCAGCATTCTTTGCAGTACAAAACAAGTCTTCCACCCACCCTTTCCCGGAAAAGAACCTGTGTACCTCTACCAGAATTTTGTTTTAAGATTCCAAAGTGAGGACTGCCAGTGGTACAGGCGCATATTTTGCCAGTGTGAAAGATCATTGCAGCCAAGGGCCTTTAAAACAAACACCCCCCCCCCCCCCACCTCCTCCAAAAAAAAAAAAAAAGAAAAAAACCCGACTTCCCCTTCACCGTACCCCGATTACCGCCGAAAGAGCTGCAGTGATAGAATACAATTTACCTTTACTAATGCATCAGGCCGGGCCTGGGACATTTAACGCGGATATTTAACGCAGCCATGACCGGGATTTAACCCCTATTTAACGACGCTTTGGGCTGGGTGGGGAGAGGGGGGTGAATTAACAAATGCTTGTTTGTCTGGCGACATTATTTTGGGCGCCGATTTAAACATTTGCGTCAACAGAAGCCAGGACAACACGGCGGATTTAACATTAAAGAACTGATCTTGTTTGTAAGTCGAAAAGCTACACCACGCATAGCTATAAAAGCAAGATAGGATGGGGTAAAAGAAAATTAACGTATCTCCCATACATGGCTTTCTATCAGTGATAGTTTTTTCAATCTATTTTTAGTACGAGGTCATGAGACTTGTTATTTAAACAACGGATTCTGATTGGTCCGTCTTGTGAAATATGAACTGCGAGGTCATGGGGCTGACGTTAAAAATAGTCTCCATGCGTGGCGCGAAATTTAAAAATACATGTAGATTGAAGATAATTATCAGTGGACATGGGCTTATATTCTCTCACCTCATCTTCTCTTGTATAAAAGTAACGCCAGTGAAACGTCCAGTACTGTACACTTGGCAGTAGATACCAATCAGGCCTCGGTTGTTCAAAAGGTGGATAACGCTATCCGGCGGATAAGTGCTAGCAAAACCAATTGAATTGTCCAGTGGATAGTGATTTATCCAGTGGATAGCCTTATCCACCCTTGGGCCAGTTGTTTAACGCAGTCCACGTTTCTTATGTGACTTGAAATAATCAGTTGGATACAGTCCCGCGCGCGCAGCTTTATTAATGGCGCCGAAACCAATTGTAGTATTGCGCACATTTTGAGCATCCTACTGATGAACAGTTACGGATTTTAGATATTTTTAGAAGCAACCTTTATTTACAGTCTGTCCCCTTTGAATACGTTTAGCTGACTTGGAAGACCGTGGCATACAAGATGAAACACTTGATACAAAAAAAACTGTTTAATTCAAGGTTTTGGGCAAATAGCAACTTTATATGACATGAAGCAAAATCTTTCAAAGGTGTGCCAAGTAAAGTTATATTTCACATTGCTATTTGTTTTCTTTTCTGCCCTGCCCTCGGAGGGTGCGTCGCGCCCCATTTCTCAATACGCCTTACAATTACGGCCTAAAACATTGGGACTTCTGGGCTTCCAACCATCCGAGCATGCTCGAGGGATTCCAGGGGCCCGTTTCTCGAAAGTCCCGAAACGTTTCCGGGCCCGAAAAGCAATTTGTAAAACTGCGATCCGCTTATTCCGAGAATCTGGTCTTTTAACATGCTTTCAAGATAAGAAGGAGAAAACTAATTTCAAAGTATCAGGGCTGAAAACGTCTTGTGTTGCAAGATACTGCGAGAATTATGGCTCCCGAAATACGCCCGAAAAGTTTCGGGACTTTCGAGAAACGGGCCCCAGGCTCGTACAAAGTTACAGGCTTAAAAACCTTAGCAGCCTACGGGTTTATAGAAAGCCAGAAACGATATCCGGAAAACTAACGAAGAACTGTTGTGAGACGGATACTGCATCTCCGAGCAATAGCGCATTTATCTTGAAAGACGAAGAATTGGTCTAAGAAGCATTTTATTCGTCTGCCGAGTCGCATGATGCGTCAAGATAAATTGGGAAATTAAGCACTTGAAGTATTAAATGTTTTCGTCTCGGACGAATTATGCGTTTTGGTGAGAATTTTCGTACTTCTCTCCACGCCTTCTGTATATCAGACGAATTTGGCGCCTTCCAAGACAAACGCAGCCAATGGCACCGAGAAGGCGTTGGCGCTTCAAGCGCGAGAGGGGAAGTGAACAAAGCGAAGAAGAACGAAAGTCCCTTCCTTTTTCGCTTCGCACGACCTCGCCCTTCTGACGCGCGCAACGCTCTCAATTTGTGCCTTATGAATCTCAGCCTGCTATGCATAGGCTAGTGTTGGCATGAAGAGATCTGAACGATTGGAAAAAGAAACCTAAAAACAATTGAGGCTTGAAATCTTTATTATTTGATGCCACCGTTGGTAGAACTTTCTCCTGTCAGAAGTCTGAATAAATTCACGCAATGACCATGAAACAAGATTTATAACTTGGTTATTTTTAGATAACAAAATTGACTCCACATTTTTACACACAATGCGTAAGCGGAGAAATGAACCGTTGATTTGCCAAGATGATAATTCTTGGGGAAAAAACCGTTCTGAGTATAGATGGTCCGTGAAAACGATAACTCCTAGTCCCCTTTAATTTCATAGGGAAGTTCTTCCTCCTTCGGTGTCCCCCCCCCCCCCCC
>BLFK01000303.1:71891-87828 GCA_014634185.1 Astreopora myriophthalma | reverse complement strand
CTTCCTTTTGAAAGGTTCCGTCTGCCCCCACCCCCCCCCAAAAAAAAACCCAAGCTTTTGTCCATGATGGACTCGTTTTAAAAATATCCATCTCATAGGACTCTTATAATTGTCTGACTTGACCAGTGGGCATATTGACTTACTGAAACAAAAGGAAATATTTGCATAAAAATGGAGTTCAATTCCCTGAAAATTGTCTATGTCCACCAAAATGGCCGCCGTTTCTTTGTTTAGGTATACCAATATGGCCACTGTGACGTCATGTGAAAACAATCTATTTAAACAGTTTCAGCTTTTTGAAGAATGGCTGTAGCTGTTCTTTAGGATATGGTTTGGTGGCAAGGCAAGTTGGATAATTCTCTGGCTGTTCAATCCACAGCTTGTGATCAATTTGATTGGCTGATAAATCTTTGGCCAGCTTTTCAAGTTCATCTTGATTGGTGGCCTGGGTAAAATGAATTCAAGGAGGCACCAATTAGGGGATCATGTGTACACAATTACTTTTCTTGAGCAATATGATAAAGTGTGAGGTGGTCTTCAATTAATTTTGTTGGTTAGCATGGGAAAAACAGCTACTGTGACTTAAAAGTATGACATATAACACAAATAATAACAGCCTCCTACAAAGCCATCATCTGGGTGTCCATCCCACAAGACCACCCAAAGAAACTTTCTCTGGGGAGGGGAGCATTAGGTGATGTCCCAAATAATGGCTGCACTGTAGACTCAAAGGTGATAGAGCAACAACTCAGGAAACAAATTACAGTTTAACGACCCCGAGTGTTGTTCCAGCCAGGGATTTGAACCTACAACTTTTCACCCCTTAGTGCAGACCACTGAGTGCTGTACTAACTGAGCCAAGTGCTTGGCGAAGAAGAGGCCAGGCCCTTAAGGAATGTTTTGTACTTCCATGTGATGCATTCAACAGTTTGTGGTTCACCTGCATTGCCATTTTGCAGCTCAAATTTGTTTTAAGAGAAAGTAAAAAAATCTCACCTCAAGAACAACTTTGCGCATGTGATCTAATTCACTGGTATAATTGATAGTATTAGGATCATTGCGATGACTCCAAAGGGCTGCTGTGCTTGCATGGCAGGCCTGAGCAATGACGGCTCCTGTTGGCCATGATAACAGCCTCAGAAGATCACTTCTGACTACGACATATTGAACAAGCTGAGTGGATGACATTGGAACAAGGTCAAACAGCCTAAAAAAAAGTCAATATTTTTAGATGAGGACAGATGTATCTAGAACTCTTAACTCTTTCCTGCCCAAGGGGTACCCCAGTAAGGAGTAAAATCGTCTGGCCTTAGCCAGAATAAAATCTATAAGTGGCACTGTTGGGCATTAAGGGGTTAATGGGGACATGGAGTACATGGGACATGGAGGGGTTAATGGAGTAACCCAGTGATGAGTCTATAAGTGACACTGTTGGGCATTTAAGGGTTAAGGAAGTAGTTTTTTTTTTGGAGGGGTGGGGAGGGGTCTGGTCTTAATTCAGTAAGACAGTCAAAAATACACTTGAACCAAGGATGGTGGAGCATATTTTGAATTGGGGTGGGGGTGCTTACAAGCAAGTGCCAAAGGCACCCACCTGTAACGGGGTCTGGGGGAATCCTCCCCCACCCCCCAAAAAAGAATTTTGAAATCTTGAAGCTTGGAAATGCGACTTTCAGTATTCAGTTTTTTATTTTTTGCTTGAAATGGGGGGGGGGGGGGGGGGCTTCTCAGCCCCCTGGTTCCACCATTCCTGTGAACTTGTGGTCAAATATGACTCACTCCTCTTGAACTCCCTTCCCCACCTCCTCCAATAAATGGTTGTAGACTGTACTGGTTATTAGCTTGAAGTGACCTTAAGACTTTTAGTTTTGTCAATTGTAGCCACAATCCAAGAAATAATGGCATTAGGGCTCTACGGTAAGGTCAGGTCATTTCTGAAAAATGACAGCAGCAGCATGAAAATGGAGGATGGAAAGTATTAGTACTACCTTCTGTAGCAAGTGCTATGGAGATATAGAGAGACGTATACGGAGCGTGACTTTGTTGAGCCCATGGTCTTTCCAGGTTTTAGCCTCACCCCCTCCCCCCCCCGCCTCATTAGGATTAATGAGATCGGATTTGATTTCATTTCTCAGCTGATTTCTCAAAGGCTGCGGACAGAAAATTCTCCCATCCTTACGGATCGTGCAGCTGAAAAATGGAATGACCCAGGGCGCGCGCGAAGGAAACTGAATGTAGATAAAAGGGTCTCATTGTTTCTTCGACAGCAATCGTGGGAACTTCGCTAAGGACAAATTTGAACGCGAAAATTTCCCGTGCAACTTACTTTGTTCAACTTTGTTGCATAGAGCACCAAGGGTACGTCTAACTCTGCGCCGTCACTCAGCAGCTGACACAGTAAGGGATCTTCCATTCATGTAAGTCTTGTGAATGGTCCAGGTGTGACTGGTGAGGACCCCCAGTGTATTCCCGTCAAATTCTTAGGTCATTCTGAAAAAACGTACGGTCAAAAAAGATGCCTAAAATCTGTCAAATATCCTGCATGAGAAACAGTTGTTAGCGTTATCAGATTGCTTGTGTCTCACGTTCAATACAAGCGTGAAAGCTCTGTACACGCCACCAGAAATGACCATTGATGTATTCGTCGCGTCTCTATAATTTATGAAACTGACGTCACAAGTTTCCACGGCGATACCAGGACCCCCCACATGCGAACTGGCGAAGCACGCCTTGCTGCCATATTGGAGAGTGATTTTCTCTCTCAAAAGTTACACATAGGTTAGGTAGGGCCGACATATTTTCGTCGGATAACAACAATGGACCGAATGCGGCAATCCATAAAGGATTTTCTGTCTACGGAGTCAGAAGAATCCTTGGTAGAGTTGGCAAAGCTTGCCGAACAGGCCGAAAGATACGATGATATGTCTGAGGCTATGAAGAAAGTTACAGACACGAAATGTGGCCCAGATAAAAAGCAGCCCCTCTCTGCGGAGGAGAGAAATCTACTCTCAGTTGCTTATAAGAACGTGGTTGGAGCAAGGAGGTCATCCTGGAGGGTCATTACCGCCCTGGAGGGAAAACACGAGAGTAATGAAGAGAAGAGTCAGATGCTAGGTGATTATAGGAGGAAAATTGAGAAAGAATTGAAAGAGATCTGTGATGAAGTTTTGGTAGGTTTGCAGCCGCCCTTTGCTAGTTGGTATTCTCTATTTTTCGCTAGTATTTTTTTTGTATTTTTCGAAGTGTTAGATAAGCCGAAAATGTACAGTACCTTCACAGAAACTATTTTGATCACATTTTGTATTTGTCTCGTTGTGCCAGGATTTGCTACACAAACTGATCGACGAGGACGGGAGCATGGAAGAGGCAGATGCGGAGGCAACCATCTTCTATCTTAAAATGGAGGGTGATTATCTCAGATACAAAGCTGAGGTTGCTGCCGACAAGAAAGGTGTGTTTAATTCGTTAGACGCAGACATTCAGCTTTAATGTCCCTATAATTTGTTCGCTATTTTTAAGTCAGATACTGCGTTTTACAACCAGTCTCACAGCACTCACAGCACTGTAACGTTTACGGATTGAGAGTTCTGGACTCGAAATTACAAATCAAGTTGAAAGGTGGTAAATGAACTTTCAACCAAGTAAAATAAGTATGGTGCCGATTTGATAAGTAATTGTAAAAAGCAACTAGCGTTACAAAGTATAAATGAAAGAAAGAAGAAATAAAGTCACAATATTTATGCAGTTAACTCTGCAAATAAGCCTTAACTTCACATATAGCAGAAAGAAATATGCCATTCACCAGCCGAAAGGTCCGTATTGGGAAGAACTGTGCCAGAGGACTCAAGTACTTGAAACAGAGGGCATGGTTCTAACCAAGGCGGGTGAATGACCACTCCTCAAATTAGCAGTCGTCCGGTCATCTGAGACGACTGGAAAGTTTACTGGGTAACCAGTTTTTGGTAAAATTAAGGGGCTGTTTGCCTGAGGAAAGAACAACTGATAACCCAGGTAGAAATACAAAATAAATTAATAGTAAACAACACCTGTGTGATTGTTTTCTACTCTCAGTCGCTGATGGAGCAATGTTGATGGTAATGAATAATACATCTTTTGTAGCCACCTTTTCCAGTAAAAACAACAACAACATAGATTGTAAACTATGCATAGATTGTAAACTTGCGTTTACAGAAAAAAAGACGAACAAAGGGCTTCTCCACTACCAAAGTCAGGTTCATTGCAGGTACAAACGGTCACTTTTAAGAACTATGTTAGGTCGTGCAAAGTGCTTGCCATCCACACCAAATTTGTTTTTCCAAGAATGTAACAACTTGAAAGGAATATTTTTTAAATTAAAATATCCTGAGAAGCTCGTCGACTCGACCATCCACAACTTCCAGCACCCTCCAGACCCGAGTCAGTCCCCATCGGATCACTCATCGGACAGCCCCCTACGGATCACTGTCCCGTTCAAAGATCAGAAATCTGTCAACGTGGTGGGCAGACGACTTCGTGACCTCGGAAGAAAGATCAACCAAGATCTACAGCCAATTTTTACAAACAGAAAGATCATTGATGACCGAAGAGTTACGTAATTGAAGCCTCCCTTAGTTAACCAACAGAATGTAGTATACAAATTTAAATGTGATTTGTGCGATACGAATTATATTGGTTACACGTGCCGGTACCTCCATCGGCATGTTTTAGAGCGTAAACATTCTGTAATCAGGAAACACTTCGACGATAAACACAATTGATCAGAAACAGAGATTCAGCTAAGGAAATAGCTGAAAATAGAGAAACAATGCCTCGTGGTGATAAAAAATTGTATGCCGTTTTGAATGTGACCCAGACTTCGCAAAAGCCATAGGGGCACAATAAGAACTATGGGATATTCAAGGTTGTCTGTCATTGGATTACAGATTCCTTTGAACAGAGTGCATAAATGTTCTTAATTTCTTGATTTCCTTTTTTTTGGTCTTAAATTAGCAATTCAGAATACAACTCTTCTGTTTGTGGCATTTTCTGAGGAGTGTAAAGCCTCCGCCTCAGAAGAAAGCACACTAAGAAGAAAACAGTATCAGTTTCTGTGTGCTCTTGAATGTGCCAGGTTTTCTAAGGGGCAACCAAAGTCCCTGGTTGCTGCCCAGCTTTTGAAATAGGGGCAACCTGGATTTTTTGGACTTTCAAGCACTGAATGACATTTCTGTTTTTTTCCTTAACATGAGAACAAGGCACTATACACTATTATACACTATACTATATATAAAATAACTGATTTATTTTGTTTCCCCTCTTTATGGTTGCTGACCTTTTCCACACATACATGCTTCCATCCATACATGCTTCCACACATACATCACTTTCATAGTGAATCCAATTGGCGAATTTTGAATGGCAATCTAATAATTGTCCTGAAGAAATCTCATGCAAAATGCAACCCACGACAAAGTCGGCCCAACAATGTAAATCTGTTGGTAGTACAGAGTGGAGAAATGCTCCCAGATTACAAGGAATATGAACAGAACTTGTCCAGCCCGTAGACTGCTCCAACAACCAACAAGGGGTCTCAAATATATTGTTCTGGTTGGAGATTCAATGTATATGATATACAGGAAGATAAACCATTGCAGAGAAGAGATAAGTGGATCATGGAAAAAGTGCCCAGCTTATCAGAGGTGACGAGATATGTTTCCTGGAGAACACAGGGGCAGGTTGTGTTATAGTGTACACAGGGACCAACAATAGGGGTCTGGAAAGCTGTGATTTCTAAGCCAGACTTATTACATGGCAGGCATGTAAAATAGTTGTTAATTATATTTTTTTTGTAAAGCAGTTAACATTGTAACTGATGCTTGTTCTGTGTCTAAATAAAGTTTATATATGTAATGCAGTTAACTACTACAAACTGATTGTTTCAGGAAGATATATTTTTACTTGAATACCCTTTCCAAGTTTCTTGTGTATGAAAAAAGTGTTTTGAAATTAGCTTTTATGTATAAATGGGATTCAGTATAAAAAGGAAAATACAAAAAAAAGGAAAAGTTTTTGATTGACATGATCCAAAGAGTACAACAAAGAGCAACAAAATTAATGATTAAAAACAAACCTTACAAGGAAAGACTGCAGGATGTGAAGTTATTTTCATTAGCCTCGAGGATAATATATATATATTGATTTAATTTATCTCTTTAAGTGCATGATGGGCGAGTTTGATCAGAATCTGACCAAACACTTGAACCCGCTGAGAGTTCTACCTGCAATATCAGATATGTAGAGAATTTGTTTAAGAACCAACAGTTTTAAATTTTCTTATTTTCACGGAGTAGTAAAATCCTGGAGTGAATTACCCTTATATTTGAGACACTGAATCATTTAATGAATTTAAGCAAAATATTTTTTACACCCATGGATGCTGATGTAACTTTTTAAGCTGTGGGTTAAATTGGTTCTATTTAGACCAGAATTGTTAGTCTAGGTCTAACATAATTTGATTGACATCACAATAGAAACATGCTAGTGTGTGATTAAGATGATTTGGAATGGTTTATTTTTTAATTTCACTTATCTGTTAAGTTATGTATGGGTAACCCAGTACTTAGGGAAGTAATTCCTGTCTAGGGTTTTCCTTCAATACATGTAATTCCTTACTTTTGTTGCTGTATTGCTAGACTATTAAAATAAAGTAAGAGAGCATTGCCATCCCTGTGGGCAGAGATAGGAAAATCCAGACCATGCTTTTAAGAACCAATCAGATTGCAGGATTCGTTGCTGTGCCATCTTGGAAAAAATAAATAAATAAAGAGAATTATACATAATGGAGAATATATGAAAACTCATTTATTTGAACTGCAGATATGTAATGACTTGAAGTGTGATCATTGCAGTTAATGAAGTAATGTTTAAAAAATGAGTGGCAGTGTTTTATCGGGTATAAAACACAAGGCGTAGCCCTTTGTTTGTCTTGGGTACTTGAGCCGGGCTGTGTGGGCTGAGGTGGGCTCAGCCTCAACCCTGGGCTGAGGTGCCCAAAACTTCGGGTCATCCTCGATATATCAACAGCCATTGTTTTGAAAAGATAACAAAAATTACTCTTACAATGAATAAAACAAACAAGCGTTGTTCCATTTCATTTTTGTTGCCATATACTGGTGAAAGTAAAGTCACATTTAATGTCAGTAGAACTGATTGGTTGTTCTTAATTGTTTGTTTGTTTGTTTTTTGTTTGTTTGTTTGTTTTTTACAGAGGTGACTGATGAGTCCGAGAAGGCATACAAAAGGGCATTAGAATTAAGCAAGGATAAATTGGCTCCTACACATCCAATTCGTCTTGGGCTGGCACTTAATTTCTCTGTCTTCTACTATGAAATCCAAAATCAACCTGAGAAAGCATGTAAATTGGCAAAAGAGGTACGTAGAGTGATAGAGTTGATACTATTTTTCTTTGTGCATATGAGCTATGATGCATTGCTTTCAAGTGATGCGTATTGGAATATGGTTCGTGACGTGTTGCTCCTTTTTATCTTAGTTAGCCAACCATTAGCAGTGCTTTTCTTGCCAACAGGACATGTGTCCTTTCAAATCTTCCTTTTGGTCGGATGCAAATCAATACGGCTTATGTCCCGTGCGCAAAGAGTCAGTTCTCACATATGGCATTTGTCTTTCTTCAGGCATTTGATGACTCCATTGCAGATCTTGATAAATTACAGGAAGATTCGTACAAAGATAGCACTCTTATAATGCAGCTGTTGCGTGACAATTTGACTGTAAGTGGAAATTTAGACAGGGTTCATACCTGTCTTGAAAACCCTTGAATTTTGAGAGTACATTTTCAAGGCCTTGAAAGTCCTTGAAAATCTCTGCTATTCATTCCTGGTCCTTGAAAGTCATGAATTTTTATTGACCAGGGACCAGTTCCTGAAAGGTGTAATAACTCTATTCCAGGGGTAAATGTGCCTTATTCCAGGGAATAAGGTACATTTATCCTGGGAATAAGGCACATTTATCCCTGGAATAGAGTTCTTACACTTTTCAGGAACCGACCCCTGCGTCTTCAATCTTTGAAAACTTCAGTAAAAATAATCAGCTGCTCAACTCGTGTCATATAAACGTGACAAGCTGTGGGGTCGAGAATGGTTACCAGTGCCTAAATGCATTATTTTTACACCTGTACATTATGGAAAATGAGCAAGAATTGTATTGTCAGCCTATTTTCATAAGCAAATTCTTGGAGGAAAATAACAAAGAGTTCCTTGAAATTTCAAAATGTGGTCCTTGAAAGTCCTTGAATTTTGGTCTAAAAAGGTGTATGAAACCTGAGATCATTCTCATCCCCAGAGGCCATGGTTAGTGTCAAGAATAACAACCTCTGGCTGGTTCCAAACCAGGAAGTCTGCAAATCAAGGACTTCTGGCTTGTCTTCACAATCTCAGAAATTTGAAACAATTATTAGTGGCTGTCAGTGGTTCTTAAGAGACCCCCACTGTGACTGCACGTAATCCGGAACCGGCCAGAGGTTATTGTTCTTGGTGCTGACTGAAAGAATTATGGCCTCTGGGGACAAGAATGTGTTTAGATCTACATGTTGACATTGATCTCAAGTATGTTGGGATGCCTCTTGCCTTTTGAGATTTCAGTGGCTGTTTACTGGAAGGTCTTAGCACTAGGAAGATTGAAGAAGGTGGCTCATCCTTGTGTTTCAAAGGAGAAGAAGAATTTAAGAAAGTAGACTGGGCTGTGGGCCTTTCACATGTTTGCTTGATGCAAAACAACTGTGGACGATTTATTTTTGGCCTTTTTTTGTCAGATTTTTTTCGTTGATGTATGACATATGTAGCATTATCGTTGGTCGCTGGTGTTTTCTTTGACAATCCTGCATTATATTTAACAATTATTCGCCTCAGGCTCAGTGAATATTGGTGAATATTTACCGAGACGTAGTCGAGGTAAATATTCCCCAATATTCACTGAGCCTGAGGCGAATAATTGTTTAAGTATAATTTTGGGCGGTGAATATAAGAAAGTGCAAAACAACGTGCTAAAACACGATGAAAAGGCACGAAAAGTTCTTGCTTAGCTTAGCAGCCGCGCCTCCAAAATGTTATATTCACCGGGTAGTGCGGTGAATATAACACTGAATTCTTATATTCACTGCTGAAAATTATACTTATTCCGATTATTGAATGAGCAGAGCATTATTTAATGGTCATCTCTGAAAATTTGAGCCCTATATACCTGTTAGTACAGCGACTCTTTGAGTGGGTTAAGTCGTATGCTTATGAGCAGAAATGTAAACAGTGATGTCAGCAAAGATTGCCCTATTGAAAACAGCTCTAATACCATGCACATTGTATCTCAACAGCTGTGGACTTCAACCCAAGAGGGAGATGATGACGATGGAAATGAGTGAAAGCTATCTCAGCTTGTATAGTGCCCCTTTTGTTATTAGCCACAATGTCTTCTTGTATGATATTGAAGCTAGCTACCATTTTATGTGGTTGCTTGTCCTCACTGCTTCGTATTCGAATGTACTGTTTGTCATTTCCAAGTAGAGCTTGTGATGGACTTGATTCAGAGGCCAGACCCTATAGGTTTATTTCATTTGTAGCTGAGTGTGGAGTGCATCAGTTCTGTAGGCACAACATGCAATGGTAGCTTAGGCTTTCTAGGTCAGAGATTCAATCTTTTCCTTTCTGGGCTCAGTGGTATACCCAGGGGAAGGAAAGTTCCAAGAGGTTTAGACCTGCCCACCCCCGGCCCCCCAATTAGCAAAGTGAGACCAATGTTTCAACATGACAATGAAAAATGAGAATTTAAAGCAGTTGGAAATTGATGACACTGTGGAAAATTCCCCCACCTGAACATTACATGAGCATTTGTATTTTGAATGCAATCCCCACCCTCCCCCCTTCCCTTTCTTTAAGGCTGGGTATGCCCCTGAGGGTGAAACTTCGTTGAGCACTGTTGTGATGCTCACCTTGGATGAGTAAAATGCTGCGTCATTGGCTTTTTACTCAGTGGCACAAGCTGCAAAGAAAATCAGGGAATCTCATTTGCTTTGATCTCGTGTTGATTGAGATGAGCGTTTGTGAAGCATGGGTACAGTGAAAGTGGCCTCACAATGAAACATTTTGTCAGTCAATAAATTTAAGTTACCACTGTGAGATGTTTACTGTTCGTTTTGACAGTGAGCCCTCTGCCCCATTCCCCTCGCGGCTTGGGCACTCGCCCACTGGACCCTTGGGCTGTGCACCTCATTTTCGTGCCCGCCTCATGGGCATTTCTGTTATACCGTTATCATGTTGGAAACTGGGGCTTATAGTGGATTGCGTGAAATGTTTAGATCAAATCCTTGTTTATCGTGGCAACGGTTATTTTAGATCAT
This sequence comes from Astreopora myriophthalma, assembly GCA_014634185.1. NCBI lineage: Eukaryota > Metazoa > Cnidaria > Anthozoa > Scleractinia > Acroporidae > Astreopora > Astreopora myriophthalma. The sequence continues at coordinate 77,444 of BLFK01000303.1, read as the reverse complement.
TTTCAGTTATCGGTAGCGTTGACAGAACTGGAACTTGGATTGAAAAGGTTTTGAATTACAAAGAGTAGCGTCGTTTTTAGATAGATAGCTTTCATAATGTATTAGAAGAGTGCTTGTGAGCCGAGGAAAGCACGATAAATTCCCCATAAACAATTCTATGACTTGTGGTGGAGGACATTGTTTGTCATCTTAGAGTCAAACATTTTCCACAATCAACGCGTTGGTGCACAACTCTTCCAAGATGCACCAGAAGAATGCGCTGTAAAACCTCTCTCCTCCGCAGAGGTTTGATGGGGTGTTGTGTACATCCGCTGAACGAAGTGAGTGCAGGCGCAAAAGCTGAGAGGGTTGGCCGTCGCCTTCCAACGGAATTTTACGCCTGCACTCACCTTTCTCAGCGGAGCTTCTGCGGAGGAGATAGCTGTAAAACAACTTGCCATTGCGAGCAGCGAAGACGACGGAGACAAAGGGAGTTTTAATTTGGTTTCGAGGCCTCGATAATAAAGGGATCATTAAATCAAGTATATTTGTCACGGCGTTTTCACCGCCGCGGCTCAGAGCTCGAGGGTACGTTCAGGCTTTTCGTAGGATCGATGGTGTTATTTACCTTTTCTTCACATTACTCGAAAACAACATTTGTATTTTCTACCGTTGTCCCAGTCGTACTAGGTGCTACATATGTTTGAGTTTAATTATCCCAAGTGGAGACAGCAATTTTTTTGAGGGGTCAACATTATTCGACGTGACACGGGTCAACTTTAATTCGTGACTTCTTGTTGAACATGACTTTCATAAGATTGGTTAGCGAAATCATTTTCGACATGCAGTTGAAACCTGATCTATCTAAAAATTTTCTTTATGTACAAGCATTTTAACCCAGTAACCTCAACAACGATTGGCTCCAGTTTTGGGCGGTAACGTCTCATCAGTACTGTAAGAGACGTACAACACGGAATGAGAGCCTCTCTCTCCCCTCAGTCCTAGGCCCCGCGCGCTCCTGGCCTCGTTTATATGCACGGATTTTTCTTTGTAATAATAAAAGAATTTTTCGCACAATGGCGGTTTACTCCGTTGTTGGAAAAAAACAATGACTTCGTCCATCTATCTCAAGGGAAAAAAATCAGTTTTTGCAGCTGAAATCTAATGTCTCTTTACTGAAAGAGCAGAAGAAAGGGCCTTTCAAGGTAATATAAGCCAACGTTAGAATCGGTCTGTTTTATATACGTTTACGATATATCAGGCCCAATGGCCGCGTACTATCAAGCAGTAACCTGTGAAACTTCATGGAAAGAATTAAAAACTTAGCCGTGTCATTTATCCACTCGCTGCATCGGGGCTTGGCACGCGAGAAATGTGGATCGTTTCTTGATCTTCGTCTTCGGAAAACATCGTCGTGCTGTCGTTAGCACGAGGCGAAGGTGGTTCTCGCTTCTCGGGCGGGTATTTCACGAGAGAAATCTGCTTCTCAAACCCGTCGGGGGTTGTTACGAGGTAAGTGGTAGGAATGACTGGTAAACTCGATTGTCGCCGAAGTTTGTTACGAATTTTCTCAGTCCAGCTGCCGTTTGAGATTCGGGACTGGCGTCGGAAAATCTTCGGGTTTGTCACAGTATCAGTCGGGGGCGACGATGCTTCCGTTTCTTCTCGTGGGCTTTCCGAAGATGTCACAGAGGTGGCTAAGCTAATGCTTGACTGCTCGGGGCTGGCCCTTGGCGGCTCCGGGCTTGTTTTGGGCTGAATTTTGGCCTCAGCTTTTTGAGGTTTCATGTCGATTCTTTGAATCCAGTTTCCGTGGGCTGGATTCTTCTTAACAGGTTTGTCAATTTGCGGGCTTGGAAAAACAATAGTGGTGGGTTGAAGCGGCGTTCGATTCCTTGGTGTCGGCGTTCTCTGGCTGCCGGACGAACCACTGTAAGACCCGCATGGTAGATGCTCTAAAGTATGACTTCTTCGGAGTAGCGAGCCTGTGCTAGAGGTACGCTGAAGCTTCGGCGGATCAAAATCCGGAAGGAGAAACCCACATTTCGGGCACTTTGTTGGCGCATTAGGTTTTGAATTCCGTTTATTTAGGGCACACACGTTCGCGAGATTTTCAACCGAGCGTTCCAGAGACGTGTGGGCGTTTTCTCGCGGTTCGCAAGCTTTGGAAACCTTGTGCATTAGTCTTTCAATGCAGGACTTGTGGAAGTCCCTCCCGTAAACCATAGCGTTTTTAAAATCGGTGATTAACTGATCCGCCAGCGAATTTGTTTTGACTGTTGCATGTTTTCCTTCGTTTTGCGACACGTGCCCGCTATTATTGACAATTTCCGTTCGGTAAAATTGCTCAGGCAACGGGTTGCGCAGAAAATAATTTGTCAATCGCATCCCCACGACTGGAATATCGTAGGATTTTGCAACACCGTATTGATTGAGAAAAAAACTGTCCTCTAGTGTCTTTTTACTGAAGATGAACACAAAGACACTCGCCCGAGAAATCGTTTCATACAACTCCAGGCTTATATCTTGTCGTGGATCAAGCGTTTCTGCCTTCGGATGCGTGCGAGTGGGCCATCGGACGACTAAATTATTGACCACAATGTCGCGGAGTGAAACACTACGGTTTGAAGAGTTTAAATAAGCTTCACCGCAAACAAACAGTAATGGTTCCGTGAATTCACTTTTCGTTGTGGTCATCCCGTCGGCGAAGAAAGACTCCGGCCTCAAGGAAAGTATTGGTAATTGTCTTCGGTAGCTTGACAAAAAAAAAGTCGATACGATAGATTCTAGACTTACTTCCAAGTTGGAAGTTTATCAGTTTTGGATACCTTTGTTTGTGTTGCGATGTATTAGGTCCAAAGGCAAAGATCTCAAGCCGTGTTTTGTGCTTCAAAGTGAAGATTTGAATACTGCCAATGAGCAGGTGTAAACGTTCGATGCGATGTGTCGACGGTAAATCCTCTCGCTCCCCAGTGATTGCTTACAGTTTGTTTCCCAGCTTAAATATATTTTTCCTCTTCAAGTAGCTCTCGGAGACTTGCTTGTCTCAATGGCCAGTCCATTAACGCCAGTGCAGAGATGTTAACAGTACAACTGTGTTTTCTCTCGCTTTTTTTTTTCTCGTCGATCTATTAAGAAAACGAGGAAGAACACTAACTTGACTAATGTCTGGGTTTTTAGCACCTCTCAGCTGTTTGATCTTCAAAGCTCAGAGGAAAACATTTTGCAGCTCATTTGCGCTTTTATCATTTGCTGACATCTGTAATATAATACGTATTTTCTCGTTACGGCAAGAAGCCAAAGCGCAACTCTTCTTCATGTAGTAAAATGAAATCAGGTTTGTCAACGAATTGTGCTCCAAATTGTGCCAGTTCCTCAGTTAAGGAAATCCCCACAAATTAGTGCAAGTGATGTTTCTGACCGCTTTTTGTTAATCTCCTCCGCTTTTAACGGTAAACTCAAACTTTCGAATTCATTTCCATATCAAATAAAACACAAGCAAGAATTAGTTAAGAAATGACAGGTATAACCTTGTAATTCGGCGCGTGGTAAGTCTCCCTAATTACTCGATGTCACCTCGCAGCGCTTTACAGAAGATTTGATCTCAGTTCGCGCCTGAACTGCATTCGTAATACGCTTGTACTGTCTACCGGATCAGGTCTTTCGAGGAGTGTGCAATCAATAATTATCAGACTTGTGCGAGAAGATCTAGCTTTTGTTGACGACGGCGAATGAAATGTTACTGCATTCATAAATATTCATGAATAAATTTGGATCTCTCTTTCTCTCTCTCTCTCTCTTATTAAGTGATCAATTCTGCCCCCGCATTTGTTCGCAATTTTGTTCTTTCGTGAATCTGTCACAAGAACGCTTGCAAAATTTGACGTTGAGTGCGACAAAACATATCATTCATTATGGTTTGAAAGCGGCTTCAGTAGCGTTCAGCTTACCTACACGGGAAAAACAAAGAAACGAGGATCATTAATTTTGCTAAAGGTTTCGAACTATTTTAAAGCAGCCTAATAGGGGAAGCGGTAAGAACTTAACAAAATGGATCTCTAATTTATTTATTTATTTTTGCTATAACTTTGGGTTTTTCTGGTTGTGTCCGAAGTTTTTCGTGTATCCAGTAACTGCTTTAAGTTTAACTAAAAGATCAACGGAAGGTCGAAACAAAGCTGATTGAAAAGTTTATTTCAAACGAGCTAGGCGTTTATGGGGTCAGCAAAAAATTCAAGATTTACGCTGGATTTAAGCGAGTTAGAGAGGTAATTTACTTATTTGATCTAATTTATTTTCTTCTTCATTCCTAGTTACCATTCTTAGTTATAGGACCACTATTATTAGTTCGCATTTTTTGATATTATAAAGACAAAAGTCCTCATTTTCCGGAAATTTTAAATGTCTTTTAAGCATGGTTTCCCTAATGACCTCCGTCAGTGGCATAAAGTTAAGTATCAACTTCGTTGTTTTGAGCGCAATTAAAAACCTTGTAAGGTAAAAGGAGTTTTCGGAAATAGCTTGGTCTGATTTTAAACTTAAGTATATTGATACCATCAAAACTGAATGAAAAATCGTCATAATCGATGGATCAAGAAGCGAAAGAAAGAGGTTTGTTACAAAATAATCGAGTATATGATAAGTTCTTACAGCTTGCATTTGCATACATTTTGTAACATTGCGAGTAAACGCGTTTTCAATAAAATCAAGGTTAAACTCATACGTTCTTCTCTAGTTATTTAATATCCCGTAAGCATGCTCATAGAACGTGGCTTAAACTGATTTTAATTTCAAAATTAACGGATCGAAGAAAAAACAGCTGCGGATTTTTCTTTCCTTCAATTTGACAGGGAAGGCTGGTCAAACTTCATTTCAAAATAAAGCATCTCTCCGGCGTTATCTCCGGCGCCATAAAATGTACACATATCTCTCCCAGTTTGGAGGCCATGTGGACTGAGATTTCATTTACATATATAATGGCCTGCAATTTAAAGAGCAGGTTCTATCTTTCGCGAATTTCACGGGAAAGTTGACCTATCTTAGAGGCCTTTCCGCCTATATTCTGGTCATCGTAAACGTGTATAAGATGAGGGAGGGGCTACCATGTCATTTAACTATTCCATATTGTGATTCTGCACTGTGGGAATTGTTGTCGAGCTTAGATTCTTTCCCCTTTAACAACCTGCGTATTGCTAATACACAACCGTATTAGCGAACTGCAGTTTTAACGCGGCTGACCCGGGATATTGAATATAAAACCCCTATAGGAAGAAAAATCATAACTGTGGTAGTAGGAAGTAACACTGTAAGAAAATACGTCGCAAACCCTCCAAAAATGACAGTATGAAATCCCCTAAATTTAGAGCTTTTACTACGATTGTGGGTATAGCGTACACCCAGATCTAAAACTTAAATTGAAATCATTGCGGCTGAAATCTCAGCTAGTATTACTGTATAAACGAGACTTAGTAAGATTATCAGGGAAGAAGAGGTGCTCTTTTATTGTCACTGACACGATGGTCTTATATTCCGCAAAGGACAAAATTATTTTTTAAGGAGTGTTTAAATGAACGA
>BLFK01000303.1:33351-51339 GCA_014634185.1 Astreopora myriophthalma | reverse complement strand
CGTCCCTGCCGTCCTTGCCGTCCCTGCCGTCCCTGCCTTGACGTAACATTCTTTAATGGCCCGTATTGAAACATGGCGCCCAATTCATTATTCGTTTATGTTTATGTAAATTGCACCTCCAAGCCTCATTTTAGAGGAAAAATTATTTTCAATTTAGTACATGCTAACGCAGTTTTGGTGGGCTAATTTTCATTGACAAACTATTAATTTATTGTCCGCGATTTAAGAATACGGTGTACGAACCCTGCATACCTGGTAGAAATCAACGGTACTAGTTAACAGTGATATTTCAACACTTTTGACTTTTGTGTTGCAGTATGACCATGAGGAGGCACAAAGTTTAGCCCCAGTCTTCGCTGTTACAGACGACACGGAAATGAACTTCGTCGCAGCTCAGAGACGTGTGGCGTATTACATGTTTGCTAACAAGGGGAATACAAACACGGGAACCCGAAATAATTCCTCTAGACATGTTGCTGATATGGAATCTTACAAGTTTGACTACCTAACGGGAGACGGATACGGCTTTACCATTCGCATCCCGGGGAGGAAGGCAGCCAGGGCGCGCGGTCAAGACGGTCTCGAGCGCGGGAGAAAACCGCCGCTTCAAACGTCTGAGGAGGCGCCAAGTCGATCAAGGAAACAACAGATTTCTCCGGCTTACGCTTTTGATTTGACCGACGAGCGCGTTGCATTCCCGGATGTGATTCCCAGTTACCACGAGCATTACTATGGAAGCGATTTTGAAGGAGACCTGGAGTATGTGCCGAGAACGAGCCTATCGAAACACAGAGCTCTGAGAAGAGCAAAGACTGGCTCCTTTGACATTGATGGTGTCGAGAAGAAAAGAGACTTCATGCGCACGTACAGCGAACATGGTATCAAGGTTAAGATCAAAGGAAATGAAGAAGTGACGCCACAGAGCGCTTTTCGCACGCTCGCAGATGAGCGTCCAATGTTCGAACCTTCAGCCCCGATTCCTTCTTACTCGCACGTTCCTTCGTCGCACAGAAGATATAAACAAAGGTGACGAAAAAGTTATGCTGCGTGGGCAACAACGTTGCCGAAGGTTTCATGAAGCAAGTTATAGTTGCGAGTTATCTGTGTTCCAATTGTGCTCTTCATCAAGAGAGAGGGAGAGAGAAAGAAAAACTGCCTTGGCGTTCGTGGTTGACCTCGCAACGACTTCCCGTATCAACAGGCAACTTCGAACCCAGGCTCTTTTTTCCTGCCCTGTCGTCGAGAGAAAAAGTCCCTTGTTACAGCTGGTCACATGGTCATCCAAATTCCAGGGTGGTTGGTTAAGAAAACTGTTGGGAGGGACGGGTGGTAGAGTTTGCAAACTCTTGTAGCGAAAAAAACCTAACCACCGACCCTCCGTCGTGCGATACTGTTGTAATCACTTGGTCGTGCGACCAGCTTCAACCAGGGTTTTTGACGATAACGAAAGAAAAGAAAGAGATCTGGAGTTCGAGGTGTCCACGACAGCGAGAACGCTACAAGAGATAGGTTTAATATTCAAAAGCAAGAGCTCTGTAAGTGCATTATATACATTCTAATATATTTCTTTGCCGTCCTCGACAAAACTCCCGCGTGAAATGACCCAAATCAATATTTCTTGGAAAAGAGAAACATGTCGATTAATTTTTCATACACTTTCTAAACTTCAACGCAGTTCGTATCACTTCAATTTTTGGAAAAATTAAGGACAAGCTGGAATAATCGCCGAATGATTAAAATAACGCTTATCCCTAAAAAAAATTTATTTTTAAACACTGTTTTAATAACAGAACAATCTTTTTAAGGATTGCATTGTACAGAAAGGTATAGCCTTCAAATTTATACATATATATTTATTCACATTATACGAGAGCGTTTCGTTACGTACATATCGTCATTAGTGCTTTAAAATACAGAATAATCAATAAAGCAAAATGCACAGGAGTGAAAATAGCAGATGAATTTTGTCATGGATATCCATTCGGTTGTGAGTTGGAAAAACGGAAGGCACTTGAAATAAAATCGATTGGAGTAAGAAAATGCAGTGTTATTTCAACATTCGGCAATAGAGGAGAGCACGATTTTTGCACGGACTTCCCGGCCAGGACACAGGCGCACGTGATAGTGCCACTGTGTTCACCAATCAGCACATCACAAGATGCATCGTCACGAAAGTATACGTCCAGTTTCCAAACCCGTTTCGTCCTCCAGTAAGCTATTCACTCGGCAACGCTGAAAAAGAAATGGGCATAAGGTGATTATTCGTAGGGAAAAATCTGACCCCTTTAGAATGAAAAGTGACTGAACCTACAGCAACCGGTAGAATGATGATTATCAGTTAGAACCTGGTGAACACTAGTTCACAATTTTTTTTGTTTCCTGACGCAACATTATCGATTTTACTGCCTGTCAAAAGAGGGGCAGAAGTAATGCGAATCTGATCATCAAGAATTCTGTTGTGCTGCAAGCCCTTAATTTAGGAGAGCAAAACTTGGCAAAGACTGCAACATTCACAGATACGATTAACCACCTTCTTCGCTCTCACACAACACAATAACCATGGCCTGCATTGTGAAAGGCTGGTCCAAAGCTCGACTTAATCATGAATAATGCACGAACTGATGCCAATGTACTGACCTCATTTTTTACCAACAGGTCTCTGATGTAAATCTTGTCTGGGTTTGGTGGCACTAGACTCTGCAAACGGACTGCTTTTAGTGCTGTTGGCTGGCATGAAATCAAATGGTCAACCTCCGAGCGCTGAAAAAGAATCGATCTGTTGGTCATCAATCAATCAATTGGTCAATCAATCAATCAATCAATCAATCAATCAATCAACCAACCAACCAACCAATCAAGCAAAAGCATACAGTATGAAAAAGTTATATGACTTCATTCATTTTATTTTCCCAAACACTTACTGACACAATAAACAAATGCAAGGCATAAACTGGATACAAAAGTGGTGGCCTGTTTATTTTAATTCTGATCCGAGACTGACTGCGAGTATCTTACCCTGTTGTTTTGGTATCTTAGCCTTGTGAGTCTGATTCTGTTCCTTGCTTCAGCGGCTCTGTTAGTTTAAGAAGAGCAAAAATGTTATAGCTGATCCACCTCTTGAACGACTGGGGACGGGAAACCATTTGACCCTACAGTTTATTTCATCCAGGCATTTGCTTTCTCCTGTTCCATTGTAACAAGAAATTAAAGTTTGTACCTTAATGAAAGTAAAAAGCTAAGCATCTTCTGTGTTTATTTCCAACTTCCTCACAAAGTATACCCAGACTAAATAACACCAAACATGCAAGAGAAAAAAGAAACTCACTTCAGCTGTCCTATTATCTTGGTATGTGTTTCATTTTCAACCACTTCTTCGATGGGTGGTGGTTTGTGATGCCTTAGAAAACCAAACAGCTATTAACAATAACTTTATTACTGGAAGAGGCAAGGGTGTGACTTCTCAAGGTAATGGTATATGTGTTACAGTATCTGCCAAAGTCAATGCCTTAATAAGGCCTTGAGAATTCTTGCTATCATCTTGTGAAAAACTGCATTCAAGACAAGAGTGTGTACAAGAATGGTTGCGTGTTCTACCTGAGTTAGGTCGTGCAGAAGGCTGTTGGGAGGGCTTGGGCACAAAGAGGTTGATGACTTGCATTTTTTGTTCCTGCATTTGCCATTAAACTTTGATAGTGTTTACGAATTAAGAAAACCACAAATTCTACTTAAGCTTACAATCGTCTCAACTTTCCCAAATCCTTTAGTCTTTTCTTTGCAGCTGACATAGCCTCACCACATTCTTTGGGAGCTGGCTCATACTGCAATTAAATACTCAGCAAATTAACAAATAGATCTTTTCATTGTTGCAGGCACCATCTTGGATAGGGACTTACTAAGGTTCATACAGGTTAACAGCTTCAGTAAAAATGCCTAAAGTAAAAATAATTCAGATTGCTGTGAAACTAGAAGTGACATTACAAGATTTGTAATTCCAGTTTATGGTGCGGTTGAATGAGTTTTTAAAAAGTGGTAAAAGTCCACTTTTTTTAGCCACATCCCCCCCTCCCGCAAAGGTAGATGATAAGATTTAATTGGTTCCCAAACAGAAAAGATGCAAAACTCGTTATTATGAAATGTACTCTTGAAAGATTTTGCACTTTTTGCATTTATTACATAATTCGTCTGCAACAACAATAGCGTAGGACATAAAATACTTCTTACTGCCAGATATTTGCTCCGTTGCTGTGGTGAGAGCTTTGCTATCTCTTTTTTGCTCAAAACTTTCCAGTTTCTGGCCTGAAATCGTTCTCCTTCCCTCACACTTGCAGCTGCCTGTTCAATGTTAGGCAGCTTCACGCTGGAGGAAGATTTTTCCTGTTTGGAGCGGTGAAGAAAATAGAAAATCCTCTTTTACATGTGGTACCACAGTATTTTTACCATATCCAGATGATCAATCAAAGATCAAGGGCAGTTAAAATCTCTTATTCCAACCAAAATTTTACAGACAAACAAACTGTGTCTATGATTGTTCATACCATTATCTAAACCATAGTAAAATGAATCTCTTTAGCCAAAGGATGCGGTGGAAAAACGAAACAAGAAAAGCGCAAATTCATCGCACACCATTGTTCGCCATCTTGTTTGACTTCATGGCACAAGTTGCCACGGAAACTAGCTTGAGCATCAGGACGAGGCTACACAGCCACTGGGTCCCAGTAATGAGAAAAAACATGGCGGCGGTTGCGGCCATTTATTAAACAACGTGCCACACTAGTGCAACTCTTCCCGGGAGAAAACCTGAAAAATGAAGGTGAAAGTGTTGTCAAGGAACCCGGCAGATTATATACGAGAGAAGAAGTCGGATATTCACAAACTTCATCGTAATCTCGATCCGGCGTTGCACCCTTTCGAAGCGCCACGTGAATACACTCGAGCGTTGAACGCGATCAAACTCGAGCGTGTCTTCGCAAAACCGTTTGTTGCCTCGCTTGATGGGCACACAGATGGTGTGAATTGTATTTCTAGGCATCCTAGGAGTTTATCCGTGTTGCTGTCGGGGTCTTGTGATGGAGAGGTAGGTTTGCTTTGGTTTTTTTTATGCACTTATCAATATATTGTAAACCCCATGGGCGGTGGGGGCTTACCCAAGATAGGGATTTTGACGCGAAGGCAATGCCCCAGGGTTGGAAATTTGACTTGGCCACCATCTTGGAAGACTGAGAGCACCAGGGAAGCTGCCCCAGGGGTGGGGGTGCTGTCTTGGAACACTTTCAAGAGCCATGAAGTACAAAATAGGAGCTACTGTTATTTAAAGTTATCATGGAAGAGGGAGGGAAAGTAAAATAGTTACAGGTACTATTCCCACAAGAACTGAAAAACTGAAATCCAGGCATTTTGTGACTGATAGGTGTGTGCTAAGATGTGGGGGAGACGGGGGATTGTTCTGGGGCATGGGAGGGTGGGTGGAGGCAGTGGTAGGACACATTAGTTTTCCTGAGTTCCAAGTCATTGTCAAACTTAAATTATTTCAGGTTTGCTTGTGGAGTTTACCCAGACGTGAACGCTTTAGAACCTTAACAGCTCACAGAGGATTTGTGCGCGGACTATGTGTTCGTCCAAGTGGAGACACCTTTATCACTGTAAGTCCTGTGAATGACATGTTCTCATTGATCCAGCTCTCCGAGGGCTTACCGGTCAGTTTTGAATGTGAGTAGTGAAGTGGAACTAAACTGAGGTAAACAGTCCTTTTACTTGAAATTAAAGCTAAAAATTGACAGTCAAACGACAAACGTACATTTTAAAATATTTGAAGGAACATGAGTTGTAGTGGGACTTCAAGGTCATACCAGACCCATTTTAAAATTGTACCGTTAATTTCTTTTCATGTGATTGCAGGTTGGGGATGACAAAGTTATTAAACAGTGGAACATGGATCAATGTTTGGATGTGAGTCTGCCAACAACTCCTGATCCAGTCAACACAATCATTGGCCAGGTACATTTATCAAAGTAAAGAAGTGATTCTTGTTTTGCGTTTTGTTTTCCTTCACTTATGCAGCGACTATTTTTGGTTACTCACACTGGGAAATTAATAGAGTGTGTTAAGTTTGACGTCACGGTCGCCACGTCGAAGGACAAACAGATCCTTTTGAGAATTGAACTCTATTTTCAGTCAAATTCTTCCTTTTGTTTCAGTAATTGAATGAATATGGCTGCTGCTTGTGTGAGGAAATATTCGCTGTACTTAAGTGAATAATAACAGCATTATCTTAACTCGATGTTCATAATGGTTAGCATTAGACCCCCAACTGCCGACTGGTTAGCTCAACTGGTAGAGTACCGAACTTCGGCGCAGGAGGTTGTGGGTTTGAACCTGAGCTGACCCAACACTAAGGGTCTTAAAGTAACTCAGGAGAAGAAAGTACTGCCTCTGTAATGACATCTGAATTGGTTAAGCTTGATTCACACTTGCAACATAACAACATCACGACATTGACACAACGGCATAAAGAAATGATCAGTTTTTTTCCTTATGTCATTATGTTCATGTTACTATGTTCCTACTATGTCGTTATGGTGTGTTGGTCACACTTCAGACATAAAACATCAATGCAAGGTGCTTTCTCTCATTGTGTGACCTTCCTGTTATGTCATTATGTTGCAAGTGTGAACCAGGCTTAAGACTTTCCAGTCTTGTCAGATAAGGGCAATAAACTGTAGGCCCCATCTCGTAACACTTTTTGTACTTGATTCTAGGGGGTGCTAAAGTGCTACTATGATAAAAAATCACTGTTAGTTTTTCTTCACATTTTGAAAGTACTTGTGCTAAATACTTGGCGGGCAAAGATTTTATGCAATTATTTCAAGAGGAAGACTATACATTTCGACAAGAATTTGTTGATTTAACAGTCCGCCATGAATTGGAGTGGTTTCGACCGATAAGCCCTCAGAGAGCTGGATCAGGGAGAAAGTGACTTGCTTATAAATGGGGTGCTTATAAATGGGGTGTGTGAATGTATGCAGAACATGGATTGACAATCTGAAAACACAAAATCCTGTGCTGCAGAGAAGTGATTTTTTTCATCATAGTAGCACTTTAAAGAACCACTAGAGATGCAATGAAACCTGGCTGTGACCGCCCTTAGTGCCTGATCTGAATCATTCATTTCTTCATTCCACAACATACCAGTTTGCATGCTTTTTCTTGAAACCAGCATTAATTTTGGGAAATCAGTGTCTTAACCCTTTAACACCCGTTGGCCACTTTAGAGATTTTACTCTGTCTAACGCCAGGAGATTTTACTCGTCACTGGGGTAGCCCTTGGGGCTGAAAGGGTTAACCCTTAATCCCAGAGGGGTCCCCCAGTGTCAAGTAGGATCATCTGGTGTTAGACAGAGTAAAATCTATAAGTGGCATTACTGGGAGTTAAAGGGTAAATACTCGCACAAAATGGCAAAAAAAAATAGAGGAAATTGTCAGAATCCCATTGAGCTTCTTGGATTTCATGCAAAGCATAAATTCTCACGCAACTTCATGGTCATTTAGTGAATATTTTATTTCACGGTTATTTTTCTGTCTAGAATCTCTATTATGGTGTTGACCATCATTGGAGGGAAGCTGTGTTTGCAACGTGCGGGGAGCAGGTCGACATCTGGGATGAAAACAAAGCTGAACCAGTGCGTAGCTTCACTTGGGGTGTGGACACTATTCACAGTGTCAAGTTTAACCCTATTGAGGTGCGGTTATTTCTTGTCTGTATCTCTTAGGGTGCATTTGATTGACGTTATTCTGGAATCAGAATAGACAAATTTCAAGCCTCCAGATTTTTCTTTGGAGAGAGATTTAGGAAAATTTCTCTGCAACATTTTGTCGGGAAACGATGCTGAATATCTGCTTTGCATTCTGATAATATCAAAATTCTCCTAGGGTGATTTTTTTAGAAGTCAGCCTTCGTTTTCTTATTCCATAATAACGCCAGTCGAACACACCCTTAGAGTTGTACAAAAAGTACTGTGTGTGCGTAAATAGGACCCCGTATATTGGGTAGAGAAATGAGTGAGAAGAGTGCAAGTTCAGAAAGGAACAGCGTTTGGAGACGCTTAAGACAACGATTAGCTTTCTGTCAGTGTCGTGGATAATATATTATTCCTGTCAAATCAAGGGCCTAGAAGGAGTCCATTCATGAATGGGTGTGAGAAATGTTTGTATTGACTTCCGGTCAGACGGCGTACTTCCGGTCGGATGGCGTAAGCGTCACGGTTGAGTGGTGTTTTTTTTGTTTTTTCTGAACTCACAGTCTTGGGTATTTCACAATGCGTCAACTCAAAGGTGTCTTAAGTTTGTTTGTTTGTCCTCGACTCTTGTTTTCTTGTTATTCAACAATAAAAAAACACTACACAATGCATGCCATTTTAAATACTCTAGACCCACCTGTTGGCCAGCACAGCTTCCGATCGCAGCATCATCCTTTACGACATGCGGGGCTCAACCCCGCTTCGCAAAGTTGTCATGGAGATGCGAAGCAACACAGTGGCCTGGAATCCACTGGAGTCATTCGTCTTTACAGCAGCCAATGAGGACTCGAATCTGTACACGTTTGACATACGTCGCTTTACCCAACCAGTCAACGTCCACATGGATCACGTGTCGGCGGTGTTGGACGTGGACTATTCTCCGACCGGTCAGGAGTTTGTGAGCGGAAGCTATGATAAAACTATCCGCATTTTTGGCCGGGAAAGCGGCAGAAGCAGGTGACGTACGCTTTTTTTCAGTAAATCAAGAGCGAGAACTAGGAGCGAACCTAAACAACTATGAGATGGTCAATTTAGAGCGGTTCTCAATTGAGTGTCGTAAAACCAATATCAAAGTAATTACTCCGACCAATCACAGCAGGTGCAAACAGCGCAATAAGCCAATCAAAATTCGTAGCAAGTCCATGTGACTTGATCAAAGCGCGGGAAAAATCGCGTGTGCGAGTTGCGACTGGTTTTGGTTTTCCTTCTCATTGGTTGATAAACTGGCGCGAGATTTCTAAGCCAATCACAAGGCGTAGCAATTGCAATCGCGTAATTACTTTCGACAGTCATTTGAAACCGCTCTATCGGGAATGAAATGATGAAAGTATCATTAATGAGGCGGGCGTTGTCGGAAAGAAATCCGAGTCCTCCTAACAGGAGTCGATCCTGTGATCTTCCGAACTAATACTCTCGATCCATTCGCATTACAAAATTAAAATATCATTTCAAAGATTGCGTTAAAACAGTAATAATTAGTAATCAGTTCATGAGCGACAAAAACTCCAAAAATAGACGAATCGCTTGCGATAGAGTCAGTTGTTTCAATACAAGGCATCAGTTAGCCTCCAAAAGTAAAGTGTGAACAAAGAATAATGAAGACTGAACCTTTAAACTAAAATCGTCCCAGAACTTGTTGGTCGCACGAAATGGCGTTCTAGAGCTCCCGACACTCATGCACAGATCTTAAGGTCTGAAGTAACCATATAAGAGGTTTCTTAACCATGTAATCTCTACTGTGTAAGGCTCTCCCTTCCCTCTTCAGTGGCACCTTATGTGTGAGATTGTGCGATATGGCTCTTTCGCTTTTGCTACGATATACTGCTCTGTACGTTCTGTGATTGGTTCAAAAACACATGTCACATTGTGAACCAATCACGACGAAATTAAAGCGAAGAGATCAGTCGTGATTTGTCCACACGCGTTTTTTTTCCCGCGCTTTTATCATCTCAACACAAAACATGCACTTTGTTCGAGTTGCGATGTGCCAGTAGTGTTCTAATTAGGCGCTTTTCTTCCAAAGAAGTATTCTGACTTAATTCTGCTTCTTCAAACAGGGAGGTGTACTACACCCGTCGAATGCAGCGCGTCTACTGCGTTTGCTTCAGCGCGGATTCCACATACGTGCTTTCTGGAAGCGACGAAACAAATATACGGTATGATGAAAAGAGAAATATTCCTTCCATAGTCGCCGTTGTTCCCTTCATGTTTTTCCTACAAAACTCGATTTAGCTCTTACTATTTTCTAGGCTATATACCTGGGATCGGTATGATTTCTACGCCAAGTAATTCATAGACAAATCTTATATCTCTCTTACATTGTTGATCTCTGAATTTTCAGCATCTGGAAGGCAAATGCTTCACAAAAGCTTGGAACGGTAAGAAGCCATTTTTTTCTGAACGTTGCGTAAAACTGTTTCTTCTTGCCTCATTAGCTTAATTCGCTTAATCTCAGCGAGTACGCGCGCCATCATTGCCTCATTAGCTTAATTCGCTTAATCTCAGCGAGTAGGCGCGCTATCATTGTCCAATTTAGCGAGGCGTATTCTACAGTACGGCCCGCTAAATTTCAGAGTGTGCTTTCCAGTTCCATTTGTTTAGCAAGAGATATAACAAAGATGTTACTAACCTCGTTCCCTCGGGCCGTATTAGAAGTTACTGCTCCTTGTTTTTTTCCAGTTCAATTCACGACCTTCGTGCATCGCACTCGGGCCGTAAAACGCGGGCCGTAACTTGCAATACAGCCCTCGAACCCGGTTAATATGAGGTATTTCTTCTTGCCTGATAAGCTCAATTGATGTGAATCCAACTCGTGTTAGTTTGTGTTCCTCCCTGCAGCTGGCACCACGCGAAAAAGCAGCGTTTAGCTATAACGCCAAACTGAAGGAGAGGTTTCAGCACCATCCGCAGATAAAACGAATCAAAAGGTAGGTTAACACTCGGTCCCATTGTGAAAAACTACGTTTTATGTAATGTATCAAACACGAAAAAGAGTGTTTCATCAGATATCCAAACATCGAGAAGTGAGTTAAAAAACGAGGCCGAGGGCCGAGTTTTTTAACCCATTTCGAGATGTTTGGTTAGAGGATGAAACACTCTTGGAGTGTTTGATATTGCCTCGCAAAGAAATCAGTATTTTAAGGGAAACTTGAGTTTCCAAAATTTTATGCAAATTAAAATGTCATATTCAAACCTCCTTCAGTGAAGCGGTAGTGATTTCTGTTGTTTTGGGCTTATGAATTATTAATGAGTTTGAGAGGGTTAATTTAAAGAAGTTGTTCGTGTTATAATTTTCTTATTTCAAAATGTCGTGCTTTTCAGACATCGCCATGTTCCTAGGGCAGTGTTCAAGGCAGCCAAGGAGAAGAGAATTATGCTGGCCTCAATTAAGCGAAAGTACGTAATTAATAACTTCACTATCACTAGACGTCATGGCAGCCATGCCAGAGGAGTGAAGAACGGGTGGATTCTTTCGGGACTATTCTGCATGTTTTTTTCCTGTTCCGTTTTAAGATTAATGGAATAACTTTAATAAGGTTTTCCAAAATAACGCGTACTACGGGTATTCCGAAAACGGAATCTTTATTGCGGAGGTGGCCTGAGAACTAACGCTCGGAATAGTCTGGACACGACCAAGACTGACTCTCCGGCGGCCGCGCACGATTTTCGCGCCAAAATCATCCCAAATGAACGCGTATTCTGTTTATTCCATTCATTTTGCTATTGACTGCTGAATAATTTCTACAAATTGTTTCGCAGTTTGTCTCAGTAAACCAACATAGCTAGAGGAAATTTCTTCATAGAGTGGTTTTCAATTGAGCGTCGAAAGTTCTAGGGTTAGGCAGTCGCTACAGTTTTTGTATCACTGCGTTTTGTGATTGGCCAGGAAATTTCCCGCCACTTTCTCGATGGATCAAAGCAAAACCCAAAACCACTCGCTCGCACGCGTTCGATTTCCCGCGCTCAGTGCCGGCTGCATAGCTGATTGGTTGATTTGACTGCTGTGGTCGACCTTTTCCACCTTAGCGCCGGCTGCACGAATAACTTTACCCACCGAATAAAGCAGTGCCCAGCGGTTAAGCGCTTGCAAAACTAATCGAGTTATCCCGTGGACAGTGATTTATCCAGTGGATAGCGCTATCCTTCCTTCGAACGACTAGGGTCTGATTGGTTTACTATAAAAACCTTACGGGCTTTACTAATTGAATGAAGGTAAAGGTAAATGAAGTGTACAACGTCTTCGTTTCCAGGGAAGAGAATCGGCGTCAACACAGCAAACCAGGAAGCGTTCCTCACGTCGCAGAGAGGAAAAAACACACCGTGGCTGTTGTCAAGTAACAAAGCAATCTCACAAGGTAACAAAACACGCACGCTTGCAGTCGCCAAGGAGGAACTTTTTGGGACGACATGCAGTACAAAATACAAAATAATACAAATACAATTTATTTAATGTCGAAAGCGTAGGGAGTGGTTTCCCAATCTCCCGAGCCAGGGGCTCATGTATGAAGCGCTCGACAAATAAGCAATCAAGGAAGCAAATGAAATGTCAAATATTGGATTTTTGAGGAGGAGGGAAAACCGGAGTACCCGAAGAAAAACCTCTCGGAGCAGAGAAGAGAAGAAAACCAACGAACTCAGCTCACATATGGCATCTAGTCCGTGAGTCGAACCCCGGCCACATTGGTGGGAGGCTCGTGCTCTCACCACTACGCCAACTCTGCTCGCAGTCTACAAGGATGGGTTGAGTACACGATTTTTACTGGTCGGTGCGGTTGCTAAGTAACATTAAAATGACGAAATGGCGTTTTGTTTTCCCATTGAACAAACGGTGAATAAGGCGCATCGATCGCGTCTGTAGAAGAATTACGGACAAAGGTGTTGGAAACAAGCTGCAAAACACGAGCAAATCTTAAGCGATGATGGTCAACAGGCAGAGCGCTAGGTGGCGCTCCTTTAAGCAAAGGAAAACACTGAAGTTACGCGTGCAAATTTTGAAGGTCACCTGATTATCCAGGGCCGGGCCTGGAATAACGATTGACGACACCAGCCCTTTTTCAAAAAACGTGTTTTTGGACCAATTGTACCTGTTTTTCTTACGTGAACGGAAGAAAAACGTGAATCGATGAGGACGAGATATCAAGAGAAAGGAGAAGCACTTCAAGTAATTTTTCAGTATGTGTTGCCGGCTGAACGATGTTATGATATTATATCATTATCCACACACACGCAAGAGTTTCTGTAGAACCAACCTGCACTGACAAATGAGCAACACCGCCGGAAAATACGGCTCTATGTCTTTCATTTGAATGGTCGCAGCTAGTTTCCTTTCAACTAACCTATAAGCAAGAACCATCTTAACCAGGAGTAGGTCTAACGCTAATTTATTCCGGCAGTAATTTGCATGTGAGAAGCGAGCCACGTTTTTAATAACATATTCAAGGCACAAAATACAAAGATACAAACGTCTCGGCTACTTTTAGAAATCCTGGCTCTCAGAGGTTGCTGTATCAGAAAAAAAATCCCGTTTCGGCGGAATCGTGATCTTTCAGTTGTTGGCTGTGAAAATTAATGGAATATGACGTTGCAGTTTTTTTTAAAGTGCAATTTAAAATCGCTACTCTTGCGCTTAGTGCCAAAAAAGATGTATATACAAAAACCGAGATGCCATTATACAGCCAAAAACGTTTAGGTAACGTGCCTCGCAATGAATAGAACCCTGCTTTGTTTGTAGCACAGAACCTGTAAAGCCTACAGCAGTTTTTCCATTGGTTATGGACTCAAAGGCAAAATTGATCTGACTAGAGTGTTAAAGTAATATAGTATAGTAAATGGTGGGATTTCGTTGGTAAATTTTCTTTTAAATTTCATCTGTTTGGTTGTTTGTCGTAGCTCACTAGGTGACCCGCTGGGCGACGAAGTTCAAATCTTTAGACAATACCTTCGTTTATTTTGACGAGAACCATTTCATGTCTCTTACTGCGTTTTTCTTTATAAAATATTAATTCCCGGCCAGCCCCTGATGCCTCGAGAAACTGAGGAACACTGACTTGAAAGCAAAAGGCAGGGGGGAATAAAAACAATAAAATGAGCCGCCGGTGTGATTTTGCTACAGGGGTGATGCCTTTCCTGTCATGGTCACTCGGCACTGAGTTTCTTTCCACGGGACAGAAAGAAAACGATTTATAGAATGATGTGAGGGATTTACCTCCTTGTGCATGTGTTGTGTTTAAAGTGTAGACCTATTAAAGCTGCTAAAGCGTGTTTCCAGCGTCACGTGGATTAGTCTTGTCGCTCGCCATAACTGAGAACAATTGAATTCGTGGATTCAAACTGAAACGTCTCGTACGGAGTCATTCGGACATTGTACGTCACAGCTTGGATTGATTGCTTTGCTTCCTGTTTCCTTCCAACTGAGTGCATTGTTGGTTATATATTATGGGGACATTGCTTTGGACTTTGATGTTGTCGTTTCAGCGATAGGAAACACCTGTCCAGGAGTTTTTGCATCCGTGTTGCTTTCGTAAACACTGTTGTTCTTTGTTCTCATTTGTTGGCCTCAAATGGCCGAGCATCATTGGTTGGTTCTGTTTGTAATTTGACAACAGCTTGAAACACATGTGACAGGTGGAATAATTAAACTATTCGGAAAGGAGCTACATAGTGCACGTAAACGAAGTCACGGTCTTATACTTAAGCATAAAAGCCCACGAAGTTATTTCCTCCTTCCCCACACGAAAAGCAAAGTGAACGTGTTCGTCATGAAGGGCTTCACGATTTGGGCCAGTGGTTAATAAGTCTACGTAAGATGACGTGCTCTTGTTAATTCGTGCTTTCAATGAAAGAGTACTGAATAAGTCAAGTTCCAAGGACTAGATTATTGGATGTTATCGCCTGGCCAGGAGAACATCCATACGCGGGGTCGAATTAAGCATTGTGGCTGAACTCTCAACCAAGATTCCCAAGTAAATAGTTTGGGTAATTTAAATGCGCAATTATTTGAATAACTCGAGTGATCTAATTTAAACCCGTTGTGTTTACTGTTGCCGTTGGATTTTCGTGCCAGTATGCACATCTTGGCTCGTGTGTGGTTTCTAGTGTGTTGTTTGTGGGTAGGAAGAGACATCGCCCTTTCGCGGGCGCGGTGGAGGAGATTCCGAGAGGGTAAATTCATCGTTGGAGCTCTGTTCCCGGTCACCCAAGGCTCTGACTGCAATATTTTGCGAGAAGAAGGGCTTCTACTCGTCGAAGCATTCATCTACAAGATAGAACAACGCAATAATAGGTCGTCTCCTCTTGTTGCTACTATCGGCTATGATATCAGAGATACCTGTTCAAATCCGGGTGTCGCCGTGACAGAAATGCTGGACGTACTTGGCGAAAACGACGGCTTCTCTTGGAGGAACTGCTCTCTAACGCAAGGAGGAGGAAGCTGTGGAGTTGTTGCCTTCGTTGGGCCTGATCTAAGCAGCAGCGCCTTGGCCACCAGCGGAGTTTTGAGCGCCTACGGAATTCCACAGGTGAAAAAAAAAGAAAAGAAAAAGAAATTTGCACTCCTGTTTCATGTAGAATGTTATATGAATCAAAACGACAGTTTTGTACATTTTAAAATCTTAAATTGCGTTTACGTTCAACTGGTTTATAGAAGCTCTTCGTGAAACGGGGCTCAAAATGCTGTGCAGTGCTCGGATTTCAGCGAGATATTTTGAAAGAGTATAATTTAAAAATTCGTAATGTTATCGTTGGATGTTTTTGACTTAAGTGGTTCTTCCATGAAGGATTAATACAAAAAAAGACAAAAACAAAAAAAACAAAACACAACAACAACAAAAATTCAAAGGGAGCCGGCCACAGCAATCACAGCAATGTAGGTGATCATTGCACTTCACGTTTTTTTTTGTCGGTTAGAGTAATTCGAATATAATGTTATATTTATTAAAATTCCGTTCGGAGGGGCCAACATATATCTGGAATTGACCTTAGGGGAGTTTTGCAATTAAGTTGTCGGAAATAGCAACGCGTTTTGGAATCACGCATCACGCAATTCGAGCAGATTAAAAAAAAATGACATGATCAAAATTTACGTTGATTGAAACGAAAAACTGTTTGGAAATAGAGAGAAAATATGCCAAACTTTTTAACTTGAACAGTTTTCGAACACATCTTTCCAAAGGGCAGCCTAAAGTTGCCTTGGGTATGAAAGCATTCCAATAAACAGTACAACACTTGAAATTTACAAAATTCGTTAATTTCAGTCCTATTGTTATTTCGTGCGGAAGATAGAGCGAGGGAAACTATTTCTGTAATCAGTACTTTATGAACACTGATTGCAAAACGGTAATTTATGCGACGGAAACACACGATCTCTCTTGTTCAAAAATAAGGCCGTATAACAAAGTTTAAGGTAACATCAAATCAGTAGAGCGTCTTCATTTTTGAGGCGTTGATTGTGAAGCGAATGTTGGTTTTCCTCAGTCGCGCAATGAATTTGCAGAAGGGAAAGGAACACATGCACACTCTACATTGCTGGAGGGGCTTTCGTTTACTGGAGAGATTCCTTAATTTTATCATCACCTCTCTATCATTCTTTCAAATACGATTTCGTAACTTTATCAGCAGAAGATAGCTCTGCTTGGGTAGTCTATAGCAATTTCCCAAGCATGTAGAGGAGTAATGGTACTATTTGGTTTTCTAAGCCTTTATTTCTATTTCTTTTTTGGGAACAAGCTTTTTTCTAATTTTTTTAAATGATCAGGTAATGGACAAGTGGGATCTGGCGGGGATAATTCAGAATTTACGAATGCCCTCAACCACGGATTAAAATAAGACTGAAGAATTTGAACATTTTGCCGGGTTTTTGTCCTGTGATTCAAATGATATTTGGCTTCGGTTGTTGCACATTCAAAGCGGGACCTTGACCGCAAGGCGCAGTTTCAATTTTATTAACCGATAGAAATCTTCCAAAAAGAATTCTTCCGGGCTAGACAAAAGATCCCTAAGACAATTTTACATTTTTCAGTTAAATGTTAATTACAATGACGAAGCAATCGCTGTGATTTTGCGAAATACATTTTCAATGCAACAAGAATGTGAGGTTACGAACTGAGCACTTCAAAGTAAATGTCTCAGTTATCGGCCTTTAGGTTTTCGGAAGTTTTAGAGCATCGTTTGTGGAGGTTTAAAAGCATGTTTCTAAACTCCAGATAAACTATTAAAATCAAACTTTTTACAAAGGCGCTACTGTTTCCTTTCGTTGAATATATGCAAAATGAAGGTTGTCATTTTTTTTTTCTTCTTGAAGACAGAATCCTTGTGATCGATGTGATTCTAGACCATTTCTAATTTAGGACGAGCGGTGAGAACTGGAAAAAATTTGGTCAATTTTCTGTAAGTTGCAATTCTCTTCCGTCCTTGTCATTTATGGTTTCAAAACGTTCAGTTCAGTGGCGTGGCGTTTCGAAAACAGACTTTATCGTTCTTTTTGGATCTACACTGATCACTGATTTCAAGACATCGTTTGGCATTCTACGAAGGTTGAGATCAAAGCAACGTGACATATTTCGTTGAATTACCCCTCTAGTGTCCTTGAACTTTCCATGTGTTTCTCTGGCTTTATATTGACTAGGTATGGATGGATTAACCTAAAAACAGATCACCCTAACTTTTTCGTTTTCGAGTTTCGTATTTTTGTTCTTAAAACACGTTAGGACAAATCGCAAGTTGTTCAGTTCATTTTTTTTTTTAACTGACAGTATTATTTCATCATTTTCCCTAAAATAAGGTCAAAATCCCCGTGAGGCTTCCCCTTCGGACATGTTTTTTCTTATTTAAGAATTTTGTCTCTCGTTTTTCGTGTACGTTGAAACCGACTGAGTTGACATAACTACCGCCCCCTCACCGGGGCACTCGAGTTACAAGTAACCGCTGAATTTAGAGGAGGCCGCGCCAGCCAAATATATTACAGGAACTATTCACAAACTTCTATTCAAGTTGTTTATATTCAAAGCCGTAAGCCCGAAATTCGAAATAAATACCCCACGGCGATTGTTTTAAGGAAGCATACCAGAGTGATCGTTTGTCGTTATAATTTCCATACCTTAGTATGTATTAAGTGCTTTGCGGGATTATTTTTGACTTGTGACAAGATTTTGTGGCTTCGTTTAAGGGCAATCAGTAATTTTGCTATCTGGAGGAGAAA
>BLFK01000303.1:23351-28351 GCA_014634185.1 Astreopora myriophthalma | reverse complement strand
GAACAGTGTCCCTTTCTGTGACATACACAGCCATAACGTGTGTTTTATTAACAAAAACCAATCGCCTCTTGAAGATTTTCTCTGCTACTAATATTAAGAAACATCCTTTTCTCGGCAACTGTTGGTATGGATTTTTGACATGCGCACTGATTCTTGTGCAACTGGGGTTGAATGCGTTTTACCTACATTTTTTCCCGCCAAAGGTCGCGTATGGTTACCATGTCATCGACTCATTGGTCGTAAATTGTGAAAGTGATTTGTGTTTCGACATCGCTTCACTTGCTTATAACACCATATTGACTATAACATGTTCTTTGTTGGCTTACCGTGCACGTAATCTTCCTCGAGCCTATAACGAATGCAAGTGGATTTGTCTTGTGATGTTTACAAACTTTTTTTCATGGCTGACCGTCTTGTTAAACCGCCACGTAGCGGCCAACAGTAAGATAAGCCTTGTTTTCACTGTTGTGGCGTTGATCTTCGGCGCGTATTTAACACTTTCCCTCCTGTTCTTTCCCAAAGTTCGCGTTATTTTTTTCCGACCCGAAAAGAACACGAAGCAGGCAGCGATAGAAAGCACGAGGCGGTATTCCCTGGATCGGGCTTCCGCTATTGATCTCTCGCCTGTTCACAGTGGAGCTCGTCGGGAAAGCTCCCCTTCCCAATTACCACTGCAGTTGTTGAAGAGCTCCGCTGGCAAGCTACCCGTCGTAAAGACTATTCTGGAACCGAGGCGATCTCGTGGCTCCATTATTGCAACTATAAATGAGTGTCCTGAACCAAATATATCTAAAAATGTTTTAAATTTGTGACTTTTGACTGGCCCACCTAGTCTCATAGTGTGTGTAAAAGAGCTGGAGAAGCGTTTGTTGTTGTTGTTTTTTGTTTGTTTGTTTGTTTGTTTGTTTGTTTGTTTGTGTGTGCGAGCGATGCGCAGCGTTTACAGCAACGGGCAAGTGGTCTTCACTTATTTCCGCGAAGTGCTTTTGCCTGAAGATTGGAGTAAATGGTCTCCGTACGGGTAAAGAGACTGTACAAAAAAAATTTGATGTGGTAGCCAAGTGATAAATTGTCATGGAAAAATTCCTCATCTCCGTTTTCCCAGCGTCCGTCATTCAAAAGCGCTTTTTGTAGTACCAGCGTCAACATGAAGGAAAAGCTGTTAGCGACTGGTTTAAAAAAACAAAACAACAACAACAACAGAAATAACGAGGGAATAGGAGTTTTTGGTGTTTGTATCATAGGCCATAATGAACAGCGTTCTGACTTATGCACTTTATGTACCTATATAACCAATCGTCTTCGTCGTCGTCATCATTATCAACATCATAATCATTATCATAAGTGGGAGCATACATCTTCACCACTGCGTTCGTACGTCAACACAGGAGTAGAAGGAACTTAGAAGGAACTATTTTTGGAACGACATTTGACCCAATCAAATGGTTTAGCATGATAGCGATTGAGAGCTCATTATTTATGCCCTGTATTTTTCGTATGGAGAAGAGCGTTTGCAACCATGGCAACCACTTTTCGCAGGAATTTCAAACTGAACCTAACCTCGTCTGCGCCTGTGCTGGTCGCCTGGGCTATATATAACATATGGACGCTCTTGCGTATGGGCTGGTGTTGGAGTGGAGTTTGGTTATTTTCGAGCTCGTTTATGTTAAGCTTATGCTGACTTCCGAGTGTAAATAAAGGCAATACAAACTTCATTATTTCCAACGCGCGTTCTCTCTAGTGCTCTCTATCTTTGAAAATTGTTTTAAGGCGAAACTTACAAACGCATACATTATCATCATAATCGTCATCTGGCGGCTGTTTTACATTTCATGGACAATGAAATGGACTGGACGTTTCCAGCTTCATTTCCCTTAAGGATGCAATATGGTCTGGACCGAACTTAAGTCTATTTAGGTCTACTACTTGTGATTTAGTCAGCAAAAGTATAAAAGGTAGAAAGCAAAATCACGCCATGGCTCACGGTGAATTGACCACTAAATTGTTATTTCACGGATAATTTTTATCAAAAATCGCGGCTCAGGGCCTTTACCAAAATCACGTTTCACGAAAACTGAAAATATGCCACACTTCACGAAAAATAAAGTAGGCAATTCACGGCTGGCGGAAATACCCGGCTTTACCATCCTCATACCATTCGTTTCCGGATCCAGACAAACCTGACCTGCTCCGTATAGTAACTTTGTTTTGGCCCCCAGGCGTATTTATCGCGGATATCATTCAACATCTTTGTAATCAGGTTAAAAGTCACCCAGCGAGGGATGGGAGTGAAAATATTCCCGCTTCGAAACAGTCTAATCAATAACGGTTTGCTGTAACATGTACTAGCAAAAACTTGATGAATCCGAAACGTGGGATTTTGTCATTAGTTTTGGCTTTTCTATATGTGTCATCTTTCAAGAACTTAATTTGGACGGGGGGCTTACAAGAAAGTCATCCCGTTAATTAAGCTGCCTAGCTCGCACGTAGTTCACACCTCAGGAAAGGAGTTTTGGTTTTCTTTTTTTGTCACTTGATGATTGAAAAAATATTTCTAAGTGAGCTCAATAAAGTATCGTCGGGTCACTCCGAGCGATAACTCTGCTATGTACACCTCGACCCTGGTGGACAACTCTGGTTCTTCTGTGCTCTTTTACATAGTAAAGTGGTTTTTCAATTGAGCGTCGTGAAACCAATTCCAAAGTAACTACTCCGACCAATCACAGCAGGTGCGAACAGCGCAATAAGCCAATCAAAATTCGTGGCAATTCCATGCAACCTACTCAAAGTGCGGGAAAAATCGCGCGTACATGTCGATTGGTTTGTTGTACTTTTCCTTCTGATTGGGTAATAAACTGGCGCGAGATTTTTAAGCCAATCACAAGGCGTAGCAACTGCAATCGCGTAATTACTTTCGACAGTCAGCATCACATTTGAAAACCGCTCTAACACAACAAGTAGTAATCAAGGATTAGCAAATTGCGTTCGATTTGTCGTATCCGTACTAAGGTTATAGGGTTTTCCAGTCTTGTGTTACAAGGTGGCCCGACCGAAATAAAATATACTCTGATGTAATTGCCAACGAGCGATCCGAGCCAAGAGGCGAGGATCGCGAGGCGGCAGCATTATAGAGCCGTGCGCGAAAGTATCGAGCTGCAGGCGAAAAAATGTCGAGTGATCCAGAGAAAAAAGTAATGTAATGTAACAATAGAAAAAATAAGCCAATCACATCGCGGAAATTTTGCTTGTGACGTCGTGGCTTTCCTCGCTTCCATGTGACTTCGAGAGCGGGGTGGTCAGTCCGTGCGAAAGGTGAGTAAAATCAAACGTTATATACGCTTGTTTGCGTTCTTTTTGTTGTATTTCAACTGTGTGCACTTCAACAGAGTACTCTTGCAGAGTGCTCTTTCTTTGTACTTGAACCAGCGTGTTCTAAATCGAGCGAAAGTGCTCAAAAAGTGAACCAGCGTGTTCCTCCTTCGGCGCGCGTGCCGCAAATCTGTTGAGAGTAACTCCATCATAGAGACGCAAAACAAACACAAACTAAGTCTTCAATACTGAACCGGCCAGTGTGCCAACAACAAGCAAAGCACAAATTGAATCTCTTAAATAATGAACTGGCGAGCGTGCAACACTATCAAAACAGTCACAAAAGTCGAGAACAAATTGCATAATCAAGCTAATCGCACGGGAGTTCAAAGTCCAGCTTAGTCTTCAAGCCAAAAAGTGTACACCTCAGTCACAAATTGAACGCAGACAACTATGATGCTGACTCTATTGTATATGGTGTTATTCTTGGCCAACCAGTATCGCACATGCCAGTCGTTTAGTAAGGGTAGCCTTAGTAATGAATCAGAGTGTAATTTGTATTCAACATGTTGTCAATGATTCAGATTTCAAAAATAGTTTCTTACTAATAACATCCTCTACAAACCTGATATAATCCTTTCTAACAACGAACACCTATAGAAACTGTCAACTGTTAGAAAACAGTCATAATTTTCTTGCGCCGCAAAATTTTTGCTCGTTGGCACTCTATTGATAGATATACCTAGTATATTCTCTATCATGAATTCACCTCTTGCGGGATCTAATACCAACTCGTAATTGACCAGCTTCCAGATGGCTTGATAGTTTAATTGGTAGAAGAGTGTGCAACGTAGTTGCACGGTCATGAGTTCGAATCTTGTTCAAGCCTGGATTTATTTCAGGCTTCTTTTGCTTGAATTGCTCACTTTACTGCAGTGGTTACATTTAAAACTACTCTAATCCATAACAACTATTTTGTGCGAACCGTCTCTAAGTCGTCTCATTTTCCCAATAATTATTTTACGTTAGACGTTTTATGGCGGTTTTTTCTCGCAGATTATGAATATACATAGAAAGGAGTGTTCGCACACGAGTATGCAGCAGCCTTATTGGTTTACTGAAGCCAAGCAAAACGATAGAGTTCAGTTCCCAAAAGAATATTTTTTCTTCCATCATGGACGCCGTACCTTTGGGCGCATGCTCTTAAGACTATTTAACAATTATTCGCCGAAGGCGAAGTGAATATTGGTGAATACTTACCGAGACGTAGTCCAGTTAAATATTGCCCAATATTCTCTTAGCCTGAGGCGAATAATTGTTTTAGTATAATTTTCAGCGGTGCATATCAAGAAAGTGCAAAACAACGTGCTAGAACACGATAAAAAGGCACGAAAAGTTCTTGCTTAGCTTAGCAGCCACGCCTCTAAAATGTTATATTTATCGGGTAGCGCGGTGAATATAACACCGAATTCTTATATTCACCGCTGAAAATTATACTAATCCCTATTAAGAATACACGGAATGCCCGGTTTACCTGTGTTTTTTTTTAGGGACTTGTTCCGTTTGCGGAATGAAAGGGATAGCACTCTGTGTATTCTGCTCTTGATAGCAGAATGAACGAAATAAAACGGAATACGTTTCACTCGGAATGAATAGATTACGCGTTTTTTTTTTCGGGGGGGGGGGGGGGG
>BLFK01000303.1:17500-23336 GCA_014634185.1 Astreopora myriophthalma | reverse complement strand
ATTTTGGCGCGAAAATCGTGCGCGGCCGCCGAAAAGGCAGTCTAAAAAGTCGTGTCCAGACTATTCCGAGCATTAGTTCTCAGGTCACCTCTGCAATAACCATTCGTTTTTGAAATGCGTACTCCTTTAGAAAACCTTCTTTCAGTTATGGTGTTAATCTTAAACGGAATGGGAATAAATAGAATAGTCCTAAAAGACTAAATGCACCCTTTGCTTATTCCACACGTCAGAGTATACACACCCTACATGTGACGTGCTTATATACAAGCCGTTATTTAAAATTGATACAATTTAGTTTAGATATAAAAATAAAACGTAAACTTGGCGAAAGCTTCATTGAGAGCCAGCTTGAAGACAAGGAAGGGCCTTTCCTTCTCACAAACTAAGCGCGGCTTGATTTGTAAGTGAAAATTGCCAATATCATTCCAACGTTTTTTTTTTCACACCTGCTCCCCCAAACCTTGCTTCGTCCTTTGTTACCAGCGATCATTTGAGGCCTGATTTGCAGTTACGATCGGAAATTAGCGTAGACGTCCAACTAAAGAAGAAAACTGTCCTGGTTGTGAAGCCCTTGTACTTGTGTTGCTGCGGACGTTGCTTGTAATCTCCCTGCTATAGATGTTTTTCACATGATGTCATGGCGGCCATATTGGTGTACCTAAACGAAGAAACGGCGGCCATTTTGGTGTCCCAAAACAATCCTCGGGGAATTGAACTCCATTTTTATGCAAGTATTTTCTTTTGTTTCAGTTGATCAATATGGCCGGTGATCACGTGAGTGAAAACGACCTACAGAACGAATTCAGAAATGGCGGCTGATAAATTATTCTTTTGTCTCTATGCTAATTTTCCCCACTAGCCTCGTTTTAGAGCAAAAAAATTGTTTTCAGTTGTTTGGGGACGGCTATTCATAGAGTTATTTTTATGGAGTTACTTTTATAGAGTTAGAGTTAAGCCTCCAAAATCCTGAATTCATGATTTTGGAAGGGTTAGCTTAAAGTTTATTGATTAGGTCTAAACCATGATTTAAGAGTCAAGTCGGTTCATTTAATTTTGGCTTTCCAGAATGTTGAATTTAGGATTTTGGCAGTCCAAAATCTTGAATTCAGGATTTTGGCAGTCGTTAACTCTACCTCTAAGTCATAACTTTACTGAAATAACTCTATTGCTTGTCGATCTCGGGGAAGAATAATTTATTAGCCACCATTTATGAATTCGGTCTATTTCTCTGTTTCATTACGCGTAAGCCAATACTTCACTTATGCTACTAATCTCGGCGTCTGCAGATTTTATCGTGTCTTTGCTTTCATTTTCGTTCGAGTTGGGAACATAACCTCCGGTCTTATGCTCTTCTCGTGTAACTTCCGAACTTCCATTTGTGGCACCATCATTTACGAGACCCATATCTCGACTCATATTAGTTCCCGAGGCAGTGGCCTGCTGTGAAGAGGGACCCATGTGTGTGACGCCATCCTCCCGCATTTCGTGATTGGTTGTTGCCACGTTTCTCTCCGGTCTGAAAAATATTATGTATATTTTAGGAATGAACAAACAACCCATGCAAGCCAATGCCGCAACGAATATCGTGAATGCGATCACGTAGACTTTATTACTTCCAACCACGTAGTGATACGTCGGAATGAATGCAACGAGAAGGATGCACAGTGCTAGCGTTGCGAAACTTCTCGACTTTGCCTCGTTGAAATTGTCCGGTAAATGTCTCTCGCGGAAGGCTGTATAGGTTGCGAGAGCAAGAATGAGAATCGGGTAACCTATAGCTACGGTGTGAGTCGCAGTAAAACTTTCGTAGCATTCGAGGAGACGTGTATTGTCTTCTTGGTTTTGAAAACCAGCCACAGCAGGCGAGGTCGCCTCCCAGGCGATGATTAGAATGGTTTGTACCAATAGGAGGACGCCAACCCCAAGGAGCTGTAAATAGGTCGTGCGCATGTTTCCGAATCGAGAAACCGCAGAGGTGAGGAACTGCGTTGCTGATGTTGTCTTGGCGAGAAAGAACGCAGCGTACGAAAAGAATACCAACAGTAACAGGACTCGAACTGTTGTACAAGAGACGTCGGTTGGTTTGTTGGCGACTACTATAATTGTCAAGATAAGAGACAAGTACAGTGTGATGAAAAACACGATGAATAGGTACGGGTTTGAGTCCATAACGATCGGTGTTTTGCGCTGTCGTATGAATATAACTGCTACCGCAGTTACCAAAATAATGTCGAGACAACTTACTGCCAGTATGGCAATGCCACCGGGGTCCGAGTGCTTGAGATAAATCACCTTCCGCATCAGACATCGAGTTCGCTCAGCGTTTGCATAGTGAGTTTCATTACAGGCCGTGCAGGTTGTGGAACCCGTCGACAAGCTAACTTGTCCCTTGTCACATTTTTGACAGTTCCAACAGCACTCGGATCGGCCAACAACTCGCTCGCCCGGCTGACACTTGCGAAAACAAGTAGACACCGGTTTTTTGCCAGAATTCCACAGGATCAAACTGTCATT
Organism: Astreopora myriophthalma; assembly: GCA_014634185.1. Lineage (NCBI taxonomy): Eukaryota > Metazoa > Cnidaria > Anthozoa > Scleractinia > Acroporidae > Astreopora > Astreopora myriophthalma. The sequence goes on along the minus strand of BLFK01000303.1, from coordinate 20,822 downwards.
GATACTGAAACTCGTTTCGGGGCCTATTTTGCTCCAGTGACCCACATCAATGAACTGTAATTGCTTTCCATGGCCCAGCTGTAGGTTCCTTATGACGTAGTCGCTGGCTGTCCGCTCGCCGTTTTTGTCGAATTTGACCCGCTTGTGATCGGCGCCTTGAAAGTCAACGCCTGACGCAAATTGGAAGAGCGTTTCTGGACTAATCGACTGAGTTATATTTGGGCAATGCGGCAGTCTGCAAGTTAAAATATTGTGCATTGCATAGGCAACGACGTAAACTGCATCGATAACGTTAGCAACGAAGTCTGTAGCAATGTCGTGATCCGGGGATAGTGTCGCACCAGGGTCACAAGGCCTCCTGGCACGTAACGAATCTGGGTTTGAGCGAAGCATATTTTGTGGAGCCGAACATTGCAAACTCTCTTCTAACAATCGATTAAACCATGAATTATTCACCGAATCTCGAAATGAGAAACTTCGGATGTATTCTTCAAACCCTTTCACTTGTTTTGATCTTATGGAAAAGCTGAATAATCCTTGTAGGATAGTCTCACTTACGTTCAACCTCGAGAGTTCATAGTTAATCGAGTTCCACCCGTCGCTTGTCACCCAAGTGCGATCAGTTATATTCATTTGTTGCGCCTGTTTTAGCAATCTCTCTCCTTGCTCGAGGTAACTGAAAACAATAACAACCTTGGCTCTCTCCGCATTTTTCAGTTTAGATAAGACATGCTGAATTTGTTGATCCGAATTCTGTGACTCGAAGCCAATGATCTCATCGTTGGCGATACAAACACTCAGGTTTTTGGCGGACGTTTTAAAGGCAGCAGCTCCCATCTTCCCATAATCATCATCGTTTGCGATTAAAAACACATAGTTCCACTGAAAGTAGTGGACGAACTCGACCATGGCTTGCGCTTGAAATTCGTCCGATGGAACAGTTCGTAAAAACGAATTATAACGGGTTTTATCGCCAAGAATACGGCTAGTCGACGCGTAGCTAATCTGGGGAATGCCATACAGACCCAATAATCTTGCCACGGGGACAGATATCCAAGACGCAGCTGGACCTATGACTGCAGATATTCGCTTAGTTTTGGGGCGATAGTCACCGCTGTGTTGACAGCAGTCCTCTGGTGATCTGCAGACTGAATTAGGTCGATACTTGGACACTATCTGTATGGCGAAGCGCATCGTGGTGGGAATGCTCTGGCAAGTGTTTTCGATTTCGTAACCAACAGTTTTGTTGGGCAAAATTTTAGTGTCGTTGTTGATTTTATCGACCGCGTATATCATGGCCATCATCCATGTTACGCCCATCGAATCCAAGCGCTGGCACCTTCCTCCATCTTGCGACGTGATCGGAAACAAGCCCTTTAACATGATGTGTCCTTCCTTCCATACCCACTGATGCCCGTCACTGTTTTCCATTGACTGTTGACGAGCAAACGAAGCCAGCACGCTAATGAAGAAAATAACATTTGTAACGTGTTTTGCATCTGCCACCGAAAAGCGACAGTCAAGGAGGCTGTGGTAAATCGCCATTGTTCGCGAAACATCGGAAGTTGTATCACAAAATTCAGAATCCTAAAAAAAAAATTGTCTAAATCGGGAACAAAGGTGATTATCCGTCGATTTTCCTCCTGGTTTTGTTGCTATATCAGCTGTCTTCAGGCATAACTTCAAATAATGGCGGCTACGCAGAGACCGTGGTATTGATGTAAATATGCAGCTGTCATTTCACGAGTTGTGAGCGACAACTTATGAACTCTTTAATCGCATACAAACATTTACGAGCTGATTAATGCACGCTGATTAAAACTGTATATCTTGTGCTTTTTATGATTGTTGTTACTTCAGTTGACCATTGACAGCGCATAAATTTGTTCTCATCGCTTAAGTTCCTATCAGCTGCAACGTAATAATTTACTTTCTGAATCAAACCAATAGCTTCCAACAACAACGAAATACTGTCGATAGCCGTAAATATTAGGTATGGTGCGTTTTTCTCTTTCTATTCACTAAAAATTGTATTTCGTCCAATTAGTGTCATCCAGCCAATAAGCAACATGCGGGCACACAGAGACTTAAGCCAATTGCGAAACTTGATTCAGTGCATATGTCACTACAGTGGGTGGTTTTTGATTGATAGCTGACAAGTGCTTGCATTTTGGAATAGAGCAAAACTGGCACCAATATTGAGTCGTCTATAAATACACGTGTACTACTTATCTTCGGCTCTGATGTATGCAGCTGCAGCGTTTAGGAGGAATTGGTTATTACTGGTAAAAAACTGAATAGTTCGAGCATAAATTGAGATACAAAGACGTTTCTGTTTTAAAACAATAAACATTTGCTACAAAATCTGCAATTCAAATTTATCCCAAGAGGTTAAATAATTGTACAGAACATTTCAAAGGGATTTCTTTACCTTCTTTGTTGTGTCTAAGTTAACAACGTTTATCAGATGTGTGAACGAATTCGCTTGAAATCTGGGACTTTTGTTTATCTGTCTCTCGATTTTTGAAGACTTTCCGTCGGAGGACCAAAGAAATCTTTATTTTTGCAGCCCGGAAAATTACGATTTTTTTTTTGCGCATCCTCGCATGTTATCCAGCTCCAAGGTATACATGGTGCCCAGCAAGTTTTATGCCCCGGTTCGATGCAAATACAAGGTAGGCTTCCTTGTATATTTTCAGTGAGCTTTACTGTTTCTGCATTTAACCCTGTTAAATCTGGAACTGAGCGGGAATTTTTCGATCTTTGGACTGTGCTCCAGCTAGTTATGACGTCACGTGGCATGAAAATCAGAAAATTCGACAAGAAAGACCTGTACCAGATTTTCTGAGCCCGCGAGAATGAGCACCCCCAATGTTTTCGCGAACAACCACTGGTCACCGAATCTGGTTCTGCTAGTTGTCATTTACGGACTTCCTGAAAACTACGGCATGGTGCCAAAAATAATATCGGATGAGGTAGATTTGGTGACCATCGGTCCGGGTTAGGGTTAGGGGTTTTGCGTAAATTGCTACTATTGCGGAGGCAGAAAACTACTTCACTCATGTGTTATCTAATGCAGACCTGCTAAAATGCAGCCATCTTGCGGGATCCACCGTGTTGGATTGCTGGGTTTGTCTTTTCAATCGAGCCCAGGCGAACAGTTCTTCTCCAAGGTGGGGACCAGTATGTTATATCTAACCATACCACAGTTTTTCTAGAGTAAAATCCTTTGGAATAAGGGAATGATTTCCAAAGCAAACTCTCCCATTAGGAACATGAGAGGTACAAAAGCGTTTGCGATAATAAACATATTGACATTTAT
>BLFK01000303.1:2500-12500 GCA_014634185.1 Astreopora myriophthalma | reverse complement strand
ATTTGAGTTAAAGTAATTGTCTTAAGCAATAACTCCGTTTCGAGTTTAAACAGCTTACGCTGAGTCGCGTGTGGGAAAACACACAAAGAGGAAATGTGTGTTTTGATTAATTATTGATGGTTTTCTGGTAAGTATTGCATAGGACGTTTTGAATGTATTTTCATTTCTCTTTTTCACTTTAGTTATGGTAATCATTTGCGAAATTTTGGCTGTCGACTAAATGTCTCTCAGTTTCCTTCGCAGTGCTGATGCACTGAAAGCCTTTGGGAGTCCTAATATATAGAAAATACTAGTGGCATGCATTCTGCTTGATATTGCCAAACGGATTGATTTCGAGGGTGAAAAAGTGGAAATTGAATTGTAAGGATTATTTCCGTGTCTTTGTAACTCTGATGATGAAATTGAATTCTTGTCAGCAAACAGTGGCTGTTATCTTCTCATTGCAGATTCATAACTGTGCTTCCCTGCTGAAGACTTTTTGGCTCATCGCCAAGGAGATCATAGTGTATTCATAATTTGAATATTGATATGAGCTTAATGCCATTGGATTAAACGAGGAATTACGTGTGATAACGTAAACATTTCCAATGTCTTCATCTCCTGAACTTCGAAGAAGGCTAGAACAATTAACTCGGTTTTCCTCCGCATTCTTCCTACATTTAATTTTCATGGGCAACACCTGCAGGTCACAAGCATTAGACGGCTCTATTTTGAAGTCTCCAACTCAAGCACAAAACTTCAATGGAGAACTTATCATTGGCGGGTTATTTCCTGTGTTTTTGAGCGAGAAGAACGCAACGAAATGTCAAACTGCCAACCAGCGTTTCCAGCAGTTCACATCACCTCGTGGTGGCATCGCGAATTGCTATCGAATGAACCTCTTTGGTTTGATGTGGGTCGAGGCCATGTTATTTGCAATAGAAGAAATCAACAACAGCACGGAGATCCTCCCCAATATTACGCTGGGGTATGACATAAGGGATAGTGCTAATAATGTGCAATTTGCCATGGATGCCTCTCTAGATTTCTCTTTGCGAGATAAAATGAAAAAAAATGGCTCTCAGTCAAACAAAACGTGTTCTAATTCTTCTATTATTGCTGTAATTGGAGGAGCTGGTTCTAAAATATCGAAGGCGGCAGGGTACATTCTCGGGGTCACCTCCATTCCGCAAATTAGCTACTCATCGACGAGTCCTTCACTAAGCGTTAAAGCGAATTTTCCTTCGTTTTTGAGAACAATCCCTCCAGATTATGTTCAGGCACAGGTCATGGCAGATCTGATAACGTTCTACCAATGGAGCTACGTTTCGACGATAGCTACTGACGAAGATTACGGGCGGCTAGGCATTGAGGCATTCAAAGGTGAGATAAAGACCAGAAATGTCTGTATTTCTGTGGACGAGCTCTTTCACCCCGATTACACTCTTCCTGAGACCAAAGCCCAGATAGCTCACATTGTCAGTTCTCTCAAAGCAGACAAACTTGCGAAAGTTGTCGTGTTGTTCTGCGAGATACCTAATGCTCTGGCTTTCCTAGAGGAGGCAGAGAGGCAAAATCTGGTGGGAAAGATTTGGATTGGAACGGATTCGTGGGGAGATAAGGAATCTATTTTATCGTTCAGAGATGCCGTAGTTGGTGGTATGCTTGCTGTCGTGCCAAGTAAGGGGAACATTGACAAGTTTGAACAACATTTGGCGAAGCTGACCCCACAGAACACAAAACACAATCCTTGGTTTAAATATTTTTGGCAAGGAACGTATGGATGCACAGAACAAGAAAATGCAAGTCACTGCGAAAAGAGTTTGGAAAAAAACAACTCCGAGGTAAAACCACAAAACTGCTCGCATCTTACCCTGAGTTGCCCAGGCTCCGCGAGCGGCAAACTTCCAAACGCTGGAGGTTTCCAATTGAACAAAGCAGCGAATGTCATGGACGCTGTTTATGCTGTCGCGTTAGCACTCGACGGTATGATGAAATGCAAGACGAACACTGGGCTTTTATCACATGGCACCTGCCCAAGAACGAGACTCGAAGTCAAACATGTGGAATTGTTGGCTTACATTAAGAATTTGTCGTTCACTGGAAAGCTTGGTTTTCCGGTCGTTTTTGACAAGTACGGTGACATTAAAGGTTTGTAAAATTTGCTCCTTTAATTAAATGTCTAATAATATACATGCAAAAATTTCACCATGCTGATTGGCTGGGAGCATGTCAATTAATCTCAAACAGTGCAGAAAGTTGAAATTGAGTGCAAAAAGTTGGAATTGAGTGCAGAAAGTTGAAATTAAATTTTTGCATGTATGTTATTAACAAAATGTAAATTTTTCAAAGACTACAAATTGCACTCGCCCTACGGGCTGGTGCAATTTTTTGTAGTCTTTGAAAAATTTACTTGTGTTTATTTTTTTCAAATTGCACTCGAAATCATTTGATTACCTATACAAATTATACTCAACAATTTATTTCATAGACACTCTCGAACAATAAGCGTAATATTGAGTCCTCACCAGTAAAGGTTATGAAACTTACAGGCTAAATGATATGTCTACAACTAAGAGATGATGACTTTTCATTATACGGCAGTGTTGTTTCCAAATGGCCGTCGCCCTGGAACCATCATTTTCGATTTGTGGGTTTCAAACAACTCTTCGAAAAAAAACAAAATTGATCTCAAGCGAGTAAAATCCTTTAGTAGAATAACAATAAAAGTAGTAGTAGCTTGTTAGAAACTATCAAAGCCGTGCTGGTGGAATAAGCTCCCCGATCTACTTTGCGGAGTGAGATGAGTTTCCAATGGAGTGTCAAGCAAAGCCAACATCATTACAAAGTCAATCACGTCCTGAAGGAAATACAACCTTCTGCTAACCACAAATTGAAGGAATTCACTATTTGGTTTAATAAGTGACTGAAAAAAGGTAAACGCAGCCGGCGCCATTAAAGCACACAGGTGCTGGTTCATAATTGGCCATTTCCGAGTTGCTGTTTGCCTCTGCTTCAAACCGAGTCTTGGTGCTAAACCATTCAAATGATAATGAGTTTGATTTGCATGAAAATACCCAATTCATTTCCATTTGAATGGTTGTGCACCAAGACTCGCTTTCAACCAGAAGCAAACAGCAACTCGGAAATGGGCTATTGGTTGAATACAAATTTTGCATTTCCAATGCATTTGCTTTTCGTTTCATCTTAAGGTAACTATTTGGTGAAAAGCTTACAACCAGACCCAGAAGATGTTCATGGCAAGAAATTTATCACGCTTGGGTCTTGGGAATGGACTACACGTAGGCTTCACTTAAGCAGCAGCAATATCAATATATCATGGAACGGTTGGAGTTCGAAAGTTCCTTATTCCCGCTGCAGTCCACCGTGTGAGCCTGGCTACTACAAAGTTCCCAGTAATTTGGCATGCTGTTGGGAGTGCGTCCCCTGTCCCTCTGGCTCTGTTACAACTGTCACTGGCCAATCAGCCTGCTATGTTTGTCCGCTGGGGTTCACTTCCGATAAAAAGCGCACTCACTGCTTGCAGTTACCGGAAGTGTATTTGGAATGGGGATCTCAAGCTGGAAGTTTCATTTTAGCCTTCTCTGGAGTTGGATTCTTATGCTCAGTTTTTATGCTTGGGACATTTTACAGACATCGAAACAGCGCGGTAGTGAAAGCTTCTACCCGTGAATACTCGTTTCTAATTTTACTTCTTATATCTTGCATTTTTTTGCTTCCGTTACTGAACTTGGGTCGAGCTAATAACATTGTCTGCAAAGCGCGACCAGTGTGTTTTGGATTCATAATTCCACTTTTGGCATCCCTTATGCTGACCAAAACCTTACGCCTTTTGCTTATTTTTGAAAAGAAAGTTCTTTCATCAAATGCTGGTTTTTACAGCATTCGCACGCAGCTTTTAATCTCTTGTCTTCTGACGTTGGGCGTTATGGCTGCAATCATTCCGTGGATTCTTTCATTTCCACCGCAAGTAACTCTGCACTATTTCGAGACTCGCATCAGTATAGACTGTGGTGAGAAAGCGGACAAGTTGCTCATGATCATTTTGGGGTACACCGCTGTTCTAGCTGCACCGACGACTCACCTTGCGTACAAGGCTCGTAAACTGCCGGAGAATTTCAATGAGACGAGATTAATCGGATTTACGATGTTCTCTCATTGTGTAATTTGGAGCATATTTGTCCCCTCGTATTACGACAGTGAGGTGCAAAACAGAAGTATCGTTCTGTGCTTGGCTCTTGTTATCACCGGTTTTACAACGCTCGTCTGCATGTTTTCCAGTCGCCTGCGAATCATTTTATTCCAACCTGAGAAGAACAAAACCGAACTTGTTCGGGCTAGTATGTTCGACTACACATTGCGCATGCGCAACGGATCGACCGTTGCCCAACACTTTCGCAAAACCTCGGTCGTAACGATTGGTATGTTTTCAGTACCGGCAAAGGAAAGCTGATGTTGTATAGACAATTCGAATTCCATTACATCCCTACCAAGTGATTCCCGGTGCGTATGCTGATTTTTGTCCTGAATTCTTCCATCTCAGTTCTTTTCTTCTTGACAAAGACGGACGAGACATGCAGAACGAGAGCTGAGGCTTGCGTCCGCCATATTGAATCATGTACCAAGCACATGCGCAGTGGTTTGAAATCTACTTCATGACGTCATCGTTCTCAAAAAGTTCCCTTTATGTCTTCGAGAGCTCTCAAAAACAGCGCTTTTTTTTAATTTCCAGAATATAGCTTTTCGTTAGCTGTTTTCGTTTGATATTTGCATATGGGACGGAAAATGAAAAAAGGTGCGAAAACGAAAACGAATAGGTGCGGTCGGTCAACGTCGCGAAATTGCATAAATGTAATTCTCATTAATATTTTGTCTTGATAACATTATGCATGCAGTTCGTAAAGATGAAACTGTCGATAGGAGCAGATGTTTTCAATTTCAAAACAGGATCAAGAGTATTGAACTGGAAGCACTCGCATCGATGGATAGTCCTTGATCAGAACTGCGGTAATTTACTGGAAGAAATAAATAAAGTAGAAAATCGCACGCTCAAAACTGCTTCAAAAAAGCTGCGGTGAAATGAATTATTCACAGTATTCGTTGCCTTTGGCTCATTCAATATGGTGCCGGAAGGCTTAGTTACGATCTCTCAAGAATGACATGATTTTTACATGCAGCTTAAAATTTAAATTCCCTGTTATTAGAATCTGTCAATAACAGAGAGTTGAAAAACCTTTTCTCAACGGTTTTCTGTGGGAAGAAGCGTCATATTGTTGCGAGGGTGCGAGAATCTTTAATGGGCGCGTTTCGGCAGTTTAAAAATTTTCTGCGGATGTTATTAACGAAAACAGAGCTTTACATCTTCAAATCTTGACACTTGTAAATTTATTCATGATATGGCAAAAGGAGATTTAATCTTTTTTTTGTTGTTGTTGTTTGATCGGATTACTTTCTCCTTTAAATTACAGACGGCTAAAAGCAAGGTGAAAGAATCTTAAAAACTGAAAATATCCACATTCAACCTTAAGCTCAAGTTACCATTACTGGCGCTGACACGAACTGCAATTAATTACCATAACAAGTAACTAGTCTTCAAACCCGCCTCCATGCGTTTGTTCCAAAATACCTGTCATCATCTTGACAACATAATGATAACTTTCGTTTAGCCATTGTTAGTCCATAACAAGAATAGACATTATTTTCTTCCGTGCTGTCGCCGCAGTGATTCCGTTTCGTTCATCGGCCGCCATTACTTTCGGTGAGAGAATTTTGCTTTTCGTCGAATACTTGGAAAACCGCAAAATGTAAACATGCGTGTTGGCAACTTGGATGATTTGGCATCGTGCGGATATTAACTAGGCAAAGCGTCAAGAAGGCTGCAGGGGAACAGAACAGAATCAAGACTGAGGAAAGTCTTGCGCACGCAAGACATGAATTAACGTCTTTATTGCTCGTTCAGGCGGCAAAGAAGTGAAAAATGACCATTACTCTGAGTGTATTTCAATTTGCTGTGTACATTTTTTTAAGTTGCTCTCAAATCGCCGCTGAAGATCCCTTGCTTGGACAAAGCGAAAACAAAGTTGGTGAAAACGAGAGATCTAGTATTTTGATCCTCGACGAAACCGCCTTCGACGATGGAACAAGCTCTCGCGAACGAGTGAAAAGGGAACTGAACATTTCTTCTCCGGAAGACAAAAGTCAAAAGCTCGGCTCGTCCCAATTCGAAGTAAACAGTTCTTCCACGCGTGTACTTTCGCTGAACCGTACCTCAACAGCCGAAATTATAGAGATTGGTCCGTTGACTGCTTCATGGGCCACTGACTCCAATGCGATAGCAACTACAGTGTCTTTTTATGATGCAAATACAACCAGTTCTCTTATTGTTACTACTGCAACGCCGCCTATGACAACCTCTCCGTCGGGTATCCACGCACCCGCGAACACAGTCGATATAAAAGCGAGTTCACAATCAAGCATGGAAATAGCCATTCTATCGACGCGCGACGGAACGGGTGTCTTGCTGAGATCAAGTCACCCGTCGAGTGAAAGCTTGTCTAGCGTGCGCCCTACAGATCTCGCTACACCGCAACCCGCGACGTTTGAAACAACCACAAAAGAGAGGAACGATGTGCTGAATCAGAAAGATCCTTCATCAAAACGGAAAGAGAAGAAAACTTTATTTGGTTTTGTGACAATTGAAATTCTTGTCGCTCTTCTCGCTGGTGCAGCGTGTACCGTTATATTGCTCGTATTTTTGGTCCATCGCTTGAAAAAGCGCAACGAAGGAAGCTACGAACTCCAGGAAACACTAATGTTGAAATCAGGTTATGCCAATGTTGAGGAGAAAGAAGTTTTCGTATAATTAGTAACGTTTATTCCTTTTTACGTGCTTCATATGAAGGGTTCCGGAGAGGGGCCTCAATTCTTGGTTGGAGAAGAGGGGATGTTTTTCATTCGCTTCATTGGCCTTTCAAGAGCTGTCACGAATGTTAGGCGATAACAGGCTGCTCAAGTTTTGAACGTATAATTCTCTAAAGACAATACTCCTCGCTAACAACATTGGCTGGGAAGGCTGATTTTTTCATGCAGCTGCAAGACAGGGTTCCTTATTATTCGATGCGGTTAAAAACTGACAGCTCATATTTGGACGGAGATCGATCGAACAGGCGTAGATCGATGAGTCACGCGATCCAGTATCCTTCTACCGTTTAGAGGATATTTCAATCGATGTTCTGAATTTCAAAATGACATATGAAACTCTTTTTCGCCTTAAAATGGCAAAAAAGAATCGAGGTCCAATGGAAATGTGCACATATTTGGCCAGCGTAATGCTCCATCATTGACTGTTTATATATGCGCGGAAAAAACGGAATTCTTAGTTTTTCCTGCTTTGCTCTCATCCGAGCCATTTGTCTGACAAATAGTTCACCAAGGCTAAAAAAATATTTATAAAAAAGCTGTATTTATTTATGTCTGAATCGTTTGAACAAGGCGTGGTGTGAGTTGATAAAATTAGATCAGCGCTTTTAGCCTTTCTGCCTTTTAAATCACTACGTGAAGAACTCAACAATTTCATGCAGTGATGGTAATAAATAAGGTTTATGGGTAGAAATTATGAGACTCGAGGGTGAGCTGAATCAACGGAAGCTTTTAACATGAGCTTTCCGGTAACAGACGGTCATCACTGAGTTCACGTTTTGATGAGTGTCACGTTTTTTAATCACTATAGTGTCGCTTGTCCTAAAATTTGCAACATTAAATAACAGAAAACTGACAATTAAATCTTCAGCTGTGAACAAGAATGGCAGGTGGTGTTTTCGAATTTAATTCCGAACGCACAGAGAGAAAGAAAGGAAAAAAAAAAGAAAATCAGGAGAACCAATGAGTCCATCAGTGCATTTCTCTAGGGCAAAGGTTCAACTCGACCGTATATCAAACGATGAATGTGTAGTTCTACTTTATATTCACGATAATACTTAAGCACTGTCAATTTCAAAGGAGGTTTACATTTCTTTGGCAGATCACACTGCACTTTTCTGGCAGCGAGTGGGAGGCCGACCTTCGAAAACCGCATAATCCTCCAAATTCGAAAATACAGACTTCCGGCCGTATGTTTTCCTCGTGTTAACACTTGTTTGTTCACGTTCATTGGTCATTAAGCTTACGGTAAGTACTCAAAGCTAATCACGTTCATATGGAAATACACTCTTCGTCATCCGACCACAATTCGAATTTCAGGAATTGGTTTCTACTAGCCCGGCAGTCGGAATGCAAAGCTAGTAAAAGCAGCTGTTTCCCTTTTCGAAAAGGGAAATTGTCGAGTTGTTGACAACTAAGAATTTAACCTTTAATTAACTGTCGACAACTCTGTTCACACACTAGGTTTTTTAGTTGCCGATAACAGTTTGTGGTCATAACTGTTTCGTTGAGAAATGATGTTTTTCACTACTTGATTAATATATAATCAGTTCACTAATGAGACACGTCATCATGACGACATAATACGAATGTGAAACCATTTTTCGTTGGTTGTGAACCTGAGCGAGTCACTGGGTAGATATGAATCGTTTCTTGTTCACTCTATTTTCTGTATGTTTCATGATCGTGTAATTTTCTTATTAGGATTCGAACCGCACAACTTCCATTGATGTAAAATCCCTTACACACGCACCGGAATAAAAGGTTTGATAACAGTGAAACGATCGCGACCGACGAAACAATAACAAACAGTTGTCCACAACTTTAATGTCTGGTCTGTTGATTCACCCAGTCGCAATAGACCATTTCCGAATTGCTTTTTGCCTCGGTTCCAAAACGAGTCCTGGTGCACAACCATTCAAATGCAAATGAGTGTTGTATTTTCATGCAAATCAAACTCATTATCATTTGAATGGTTTAGCACCAAGACTCGCTTTGAAACAGAGGCAAACAGCAATTCGGAAATGGCCTAATGGTTTTAGGTTTGCATCATGATTGGTTGAAATGTTCACGCATGTCTCAGTTTTGTTCCAGTCAGGGAGCAAACTGAATCCAAAATCAAAACCACTGCGTAATTGCTTTCGTCGGCTCAACTGAAATCTGCTTTATATCACGATGTCAACTGATCGATCAATGAATGTGCATGAACAGGACAATCGCGATCGAACGACAGAAAACACGAGAAGCAATCCTTGACTTGGGTTTTGGGCCCATGTAAAAAGTCTTCGAATAATGACTGAAAAAGAGAAGCGACGGCAAAATGTTCGTCAGGTTACATGACTAATAAAAAACATTCGAATAAAAACGTGACGCTTTACAGCATTTTCTGGAGTCAAGACTGAATCTCTCAGCTACCCTGACGCTCAGCTAGACTGACCTGTGGCTTCCTGCACACCAGATTGACCCTAGAATCATGCAGTTTTATAAGGTTTGCTTCAGATTACCTCGGGAATTGCCCATTTCCGAGTTGCCATCCGCCTCAGTTCTTAAATTGATTTTTGTAAGTTTATTGGCAGCAGCAGTAATTCCAGCAAAGATCCTCCGATTTCACCTCACATAATACAGTTTACTTTCAGCCCGTTTGGCCCTTTCTCGTTCAATAGACAAACCTTGATAACAGCACCTCAACCCAAATTGAAAGTGCTGCTGTAAAAATTTGACGGCAACATCCGGGACATCTGCCGTGAACTTGTCGACATGTTTGCACGATTCAAAACTGTTGAGTTACCAATGCTTTAAATTCGTAGTAGTCGGTAAATTTGTACTGTAGTGCCTCATTCCTACGAGCTAGTTAGAGTTAAGTTAATGAACGTAAAATTCCATGACAAAGAGGTCTAGTAGCCCTATGATGGAGTTTTCTCAAACGTTTGAGGCCTCTAGTTCAATTTACACCAAGAAAGGAATCTCTAGCAGCGTTGGAGAAAAAGTTTTGGCCACAGACGCAAAGGCAGTGAAATTGGCTATTTTCGGCCATTTTGCTAGGGGCTTAACCCAATCATTTAGCACGAAACGAGCAAAAAGA
>BLFK01000302.1:114339-136466 GCA_014634185.1 Astreopora myriophthalma | reverse complement strand
TTGTGCTCAGAGAATTGCTTTTCAATCCTTGACACTGCCTCCACGCCTTTTCAACTGAAAATCAAGGAGGTTTTACACATAGGTTGGGAAAACCCCTCACTAAACAAGCAAGTGAATCATGTTAATTTAACACTTTCATTTTAATTTTTCCGTGTTATATACCCATTGTTTTTCTTTCATTGTATTTTCTAGTGCCCTATATTCACGTTGTTGTTTAGTATTCATACTTCCTATTCAGCTATCCTTTATATCACACCGACTAGCGGTTCATTTGTATTCGCAACTGACGATGGATGTTGGTCATCCGAACATCAGATTCGCATATCCTAAGAAAGGCGCTATCCGTCTAATAGACTTCTACCTCGTTCTAACCCTAGGCCCAAGGAATGGGCCTGGTTAGTATGGTTTATCATGGCATGAAGTTAAACAAGAATTTAATGATGATGATGGTGATGATGATGAACCTTGAGGTATTGTGGGACTTCACCATACAATGTGACTGAATGGTAGAGGCAAGGAGGCCAGACATTGTGTTTATTGAAAGAGGCCAGACATTTATTGGTAGAGGCCAGACATTGTGTTTATTGACAAGAAAGCAAAAAAAGTGAAAATTATCAACATTGTGATAAAAGAGTCGGAAAGATAAGGAGCTTGAGAAAAATCTGTTAGCTAGGTAACAACCATATACAGGGAAAAAGAACTTTTGTGGAGCATGAATCATCATTATTCTCCATAGCCTAAGGCAGCCATACATGTAGATGCACCCTCAGAGACCAGGGTAGTTTCTTCCACTCAACTTGGCACTGTGATCTTCTGACAGCCTTGGTGATTGTAAACTCTGTCCATTCTGTTATATTTCTCAATCATGCCTTCCTAGGTCTTCCCTTTCCTCTTTTATTGGATGATTTGGATTCGATGATGCATGATCATGACTTTGTTTGCCATTTGTAGAGACATATCTTGGTTTTGGGTGACATGTCCAAACCATTGGAGTTTTCTCTGCTTAATCGTAGAAAGCAATGTCTCATGGTTCCCAGTTCTATCCACTATTTGTTTGGTGATGCTCTAATTTGTACTGTGCTCTTGGTGTGATACACGTAAGATCTTCCTGTAGCGTTTTAATTCCGAAGCATTCATCCTCTCTTCTGTTTCTGAGTGCAAAGTCCACGACTCTCAGGTATACAGGGCTACTGACCACACTAACGATCTTAGAAGATGGATTTTTGTCTTCAGGGAAGTCTTTCTGTTCTTCCATATAGGCCATTTCGGAACTGCGCAGGGAACTGGGGCGAGTTTCAAATTTGAACCAATCGATAAATTGACACCATCACATGAAAGATAACATTGAGATTTGCGATCTGGCCAAGTTTGATTCTTTTAGGTTGAACAGAGACCAAGTTACAGACTTTAAAACACGGTTAAAAATCCATACAAACGTCTCTAATTTTGAGGCTGTGTCCCCTAAAACCATATAAACTCTAAAAATTTTTTAAGATTTCTGTAATATTCATAAAAATAGGCAAACAAAGTGATTTTCACCTCTCCTATTTCCAAATGGTAGGACCATGAGAGGATTTTCCAGCTGTCCCAACTCTGATAAAATTTTTTCAGAGTTTATATGGTTTTGGGGGACACAGCCTCAAAATTAGAGACATTTGTATGAATTTTTAACCGCGTTTTAAAGTCTGTAACTTGGTCTCTGTTCGAACTAAAAGAATCAAACTTGGACAGATGGCAAATCTCAATGTTATCTTTCATGTGATGGTGTCAATTTATCGATTGGTTCAAATTTGAAACTCGCCCCAGTTCCCTGCGCAATTCCGAAATGGCCTATAGGAGTTAGCTTAGTCAGCGCCGACGTTCCAACTGCTATCCTGATCTTAATTCCTTTTATCCCATTGACATCTTCAGTCAAGATGCTTCCGAGGTATTTAAAATTGTCAACTATTTCCAGTCTCTTGTCTCCTATTTTTATAGGCTGACTAATGTTTGCTGTTGTTTTGCCTGTGACTATTAATTTGCTCTTGTCCATGCCATTTCATTTCCATGCCATGTGACCAATGCTGTGCTGTTTAGTTTCTCATTCAATTGTCTAAGATCTTCTTCGTTTTCTCTCAGTAGATCGATAATCATCAGCAAACCTGAGGTTGTTGATGACTCTTCCTCCAATTTTTAGCCCAACTTTTCAATTATGATAATTTGCTCAATTAACAGGTTGAACAACTGTGGTGATAACAAGCACCCTTGACAGATGCCAACCCCTTGTTTAAACCATTCACTTGTAGTGACGCCTATCTTAATTTGAGGTCGTGACTGTCCATAAAGTCATCGTATCACATCAACCTGATGCCCTCACTGAATATTGCAGCCTTTCATGACCGACAGAATGCCAAACTCGGTCAAAAGCTTTTCTGAAGTCGATGAAATTATGATAGATAACCAGTTAATGCTCTATGAATTTCTCACGGAGAATATGCAGACTGCAGATTTGTTCTGCAGTGCTCTAAAACCTACTTGTGCATTGATTATCGAGAATTGCTTCAACTTTCTTCATGCGCGTTTTAAGGATATGCAGTCTTACATTGTGTCGGAAATCGTGTGATTACATAATGAAACCGCTTTAACGCGTTTAGAGTTGATTGTTAGTTGACCGGAAAGGGACGGGCATTGTATCTGTCATCGTTAAATAACTGTAGCAAACAAGAGAGGAAACATTGTAATCGAACTCGGGACGTTGTGAAGGAGAATATAATAAGTTCAAAATTTTATCGTGATTGAGTGATTTTAGCGCAAGCTTTATCGGGAAAGCATTGTGTTGCCAGGCAAGCATCTAATTCCCAACAATTGCTTACGTGGCTTATGAGACTAATAGTTCTGTTATTTTCACATTTCTTGACGTTGCCCTTCTTTGGAAGCGGTATTATCATGGACTCAGTCCATTTTGTGGGCCATTCTTTCTGTTGCATGATGATAGTGCATATCTTCTGTCAGTAGTATATCATCACATCACCTCCAGCTTTAATCAATTCGGCGTTGATGTTGTCTTTTCTGGGTGGCCTTGTTCATCTTGAGATTCGTAACAGCATCCTCAACTTCGTGTTGTGTCATAGGCGGCTCTTGGTCGCTGACTGGTGCGTCATATCCTGATGGTTAAAAGTATGTCATCTATGGTGGTAGAGCATGGATTGAATACATGTAGTATAATGGTAAATTGCCAAGTGCTCGTTGGTGGGGCATTGGGAGTTATGTCTGACAAGTTTGAAGATCGTGTGACTAAGATTGGTGTTGATATTAATAGGACTGGGGTAATCTAAAAGACAGCAGTGCTAGGAATGGCAAGGATGCTATGGAAATTTCTGTCCCACCAGGGGCATACAAGAGGAGACCCTCATAATCTTGTGACCTTTGGAAAGTAATGTTGACTGATGCTTTCTTGGGTTACTCTTGGATCAGAGAAACTACATCAGAAAGACTGAGATTGTGAGCAAATCTGATGATCAAAATAATCATGGTACTGGTACTGGGAATGGTAATAGTAGTAGTAACAGTTAGTATTGTGGTTAAATATAATTTAGGCGAGGTTAAACTCGAGCCAGGGGCTGGTCAGCGGTCCACGTGCAAAGTCATTTCCGGGGCGCCCCTTTGGATATCCCAGGGACATCTGCTCTGCTTGCCATCGCTAGCTTGCTTGTATTTCGCTCGCTACGCCTTTTGTGTTGTTCGCGCTGTGTTTTGGTTAAGTTATTCTCCCTACCTCCTTTCGTGGTCTAATCATGGTTCGTACCTCAAGGAATAGTTCGGATGCCGCGGCTTTTGTGGCTATTTCATCGGCTGAGAGTGCGGTTGTGTCGTCCGATTCGTCAGTTCCCGCGTCGTCCCAGAGTGTAGCTATTAGTTCCTCGAGCGGGCCAGGGAACTCTCTGCCTTCACCTGAGTTTATTTCTGCTGTGATTCAAGCCGTCCACACCGCCTGGAGTACCGTGTCAACTCCGCAGGCCTCGCTTAGAATGAACAACTAGTGATAGATGGTTACATTGAAATGATGCACCAGCAGGGACACAAACAAGTCACTGTAACGCAATGTGGTTTCTTTATTGAAAAAGAAAAGGGTGTTTTGGGTGCCTCTCCAGACGGTTTAATAACTGATCCTAGCAGGAATGACCCTCGTGGAATTTTTGAAGCTAAGAATATCGTTGTCAACAATGGAGAGAGCCTAGAAGAAGCTCTTGTGCGGAAAACTATTTGCAAAGGGACAGATTCAGGTGTATTACAAGTCAACAAGAATCACATGTACTTTTATCAAGTACAGCAGCAAATGTATGTGGTTAAGAGACTCTGGAGTGTCCTTGCAATCCATGGAAGTAATGGAAAATTGTTTTGCATGGAAATCCCCTTCGAACCAGAATGGTGGAAGGAGAAACAAGGTAACACTGAAGGTTTTTATGATAAATATATCATATATGAGTTAGCTTACCCCAGGATCAGAGATGGCCTATGTAGGTGTAGTTTTCAATGATTACAATCAGATTTGTAAAATCTCGTGCTTTTACTTAAATTTGCTATGCACAGTGAAAGAGAATGCAAACATGTTTTACTAAAGTTCGGTGCAGTAATATAGACAAATTAGTTGAGAAGGATCTCAATCTCCAGCATCATTGAAGCTTTTAATAATAGACAAGGTTTTGCACATCAAATGTTAGGATAAACCACTGAATGACACATGTCCTTAACATGTTAAAGCAGGCTTTTGCCAGTTTAGAAGCAAGCAGCTCACTGTCCAGAGCTGATTTATCACTCCACATAAACTTAATGGCACAACACTATCAAAGATGTGCCAACCTTTGATTCTCCCAATGGCCCTTTCAACGTGGATTCTTAAATTGGCAATTCTCATAGTCTCAAAACAGTCTTCCTTGGAGAACTGTTCAGATTTACTTTGTCGTTTAGGAGGAATGAGAAGTGTTACCTTCTTTGTTGCCAGTAAATCCTGAAATGTCAAATCCACGATCATGCAGCCATAATCAGATCATGCTGATCAAGCAAATCAACAAAAGAACTGCTTTTTACAATCTCCTTGTCAGATATACTTCCTCCATACAAGCTACTCACAAATGTGATCCAAACATTTGGGGAAATTCCTACAAGACCTTTGAATGTGTTGTGGGACTTGTACTCAGAATAAAGTTCACTTTGTTTCTCAAGGTCTTGAGGAGTCTGGCATTTTATTTCTGTGCAGTCTATTATGCATCTTATGTTTTCAAACTCACCCTTAAAAACTTGAGGTAGAATGTTGTTTAATTGTGGTTAAATATAATTTAGGCGAGGTTAAACTCGAGCCAGGGGCTGGTCAGCGGTCCACGTGCAAAGTCATTTCCGGGGCGCCCCTTTGGATATCCCAGGGACATCTGCTCTGCTTGCCATCGCTAGCTTGCTTGTATTTCGCTCGCTACGCCTTTTGTGTTGTTCGCGCTGTGTTTTTGGTTAAGTTATTCTACCTACCTGCCTTTTCGTGGTCTAATCATGGTTCGTACCTCAAGAAATAGTTCGGATGCCGCGGCTTTTGTGGCTATTTCATCGGCTGAGAGTGCGGTTGTGTCGTCCGATTCGTCAGTTCCCGCGTCGTCCCAGAGTGTAGCTATTAGTTCCTCGAGCGTGCCAGGGAACTCTCTGCCTTCACCTGAGTTTATTTCTGCTGTGATTCAAGCCGTCCACACCGCCTGGAGTACCGTGTCAACTCCGCAGGCCTCGCTAGCGTCGTCCAGTTTTTCTCCTCAGGCGAGAATGTCTTTTGCTGGGCCTTCCGTTCAGCCGCCCATGGTCGCGCCTTCGAACACGCCAGCCATTTTGGATGCTCAGGCTTCCGCTTTGCTGTCGTCCGGCATTGGTTTTTCTCAGCCGCAATCGGCGCCTTCAGCCACCGCTCAACCAGTCTCGCTGCCTCCAGTGCATGTGGTCAGCCCCCTAAACCCAGATGCATTTGCTCGCGAGCTGGCTTGTCATCCTGACCAGAGGTTGGTGGCCTATGTTATAGAGGGCCTTCGTCAGGGGTTCAAATTGGGCTTTCACCCCACTTCTAAACTTAAATCTGCCAAACGCAACAAGCCCTCTGCCCGTCAACATCCAACCATCATCGATGACTATTTGGCGACTGAGGTCTCTCACAATCGAGTGGTGGGCCCCTTCACTGTCTCCCCCATTCCCAACCTCCATGTCAGTGGTTTCGGAGTCATCCCCAAGAAAGGTCAACCTGGCAAGTGGCGCTTGATAATAGACCTATCCTCTCCTGAGGGTGGCTCTGTGAATGGTGGGATTGATCCCTCCGCTTATTCCCTGCAGTACATTTCTGTTGATGATGTTATCCGTATGGTCAGCCGGTATGGTACGGGTGCTTTGATGGCCAAATTTGATGTAGAGGCAGCTTACCGGAACGTTGCGGTGCATCCTTCTGATCGTCAGCTCCTTGGGATGCGGTGGCGTGGCCAGCTGTATATTGATCTTGCACTCCCCTTTGGTCTGCGTTCAGCCCCCTTCATCTTCGACTCTATTGCCTCTGTCCTGGAGTGGATTCTCCTCAACAATTACGCTGTCTCGGACCTCCTTCATTATTTGGACGATTTCATCACTGCTGGTCCGCCCGATTCACCTCAGTGTGGCGAGAATCTGAGTTCTGCTAGGCGTCTCTGTCACGACTTGGGTCTTCCTCTTCACCCCGGCAAATGTGTGGGTCCGGCAACGTCTCTGGTGGTTCTGGGCATAGAGCTGGACTCACTTAACCAGGTCGCTCGTCTCCCAGCTGACAAGCTGCAGGCTCTCCAGGCCTTGATTACTTCCTGGACTTCCCGGCGCTGGTGTAACAAGCGCCAGCTGGAGTCTCTCATCGGTCATCTCCACCACGCAGCCAAGGTGGTCTGGCCCGGCCGTGCCTTCATTCGGCGAATGATCGATTTTCTGCGTTGTTTTCGCAAGGCAGACCACCCTATTCGTTTGAACAAGGAGTTCCAGCTGGATCTCCGCTGGTGGCATCAATTTCTTGCTTCATGGAATGGAGTCAGCTTCTGGCTTTTCCCTGGCATGTCAGCTGCCCCTGATCTGGAAGTGACCTCGGATGCAGCGATGGAATGGCTTTGGCGCTTATTTCGAACGCGAATGGTTTAATGGCTCATGGGATTCTACGCAAATGAACGAGTCAATTGCTTACAAGGAGTTCTTCCCTATTGCGATTGCCGCACGTGTTTGGGGCTACAAGTGGTCTAGGAAGCATGTTCTTTTTCGTTCTGACAACGAGGCGGTTGTCCACATCCTCAACTTTCGAACCTCCAAGATTCTTATGTCTGCTGCGCGCTTTCATTTTTCCTTTTCGGCACAGCACATCCCTAGAGTTCATAATGAAGTGGCTGACGCACTCTCCCGTTTTAATTGGCAGATGTTCAAGCAACTGGCGCCCCTCGCCCTCCCGAATCCAGTTCAGATTCCTCAGGAGATACTTGCCGACTTGAAGTTGCACCATTGGAGCAGCGTTGCCGAACCTTTCTTGTAGAGGGCCTCGCTCCCTCCACTCGCCGTGTTTATGCCTCGGGCCAGAAGAAATTCCTAGATTTTTGCATTCAGTCTGGCAGACTTCACGCCGGTGGGTCCCCCTGTCCAGCCGATGAATGGACCCTGTGTTTATTCGTGACGTTCTTAGCGGATTCCATTCATCATACCACAATTAAGGTCTATTTGTCAGCGGTTCGCTCTCTTCATATTGACCAGGGGCTGCCCGACCCCCTGGTGGGATGCCTTCGTTTACAGCGTGTTGTGCGTGGCATTAAGCGCTCCCAAGGCCCTACTAACTGGCACCGGTTACCAGTGACGGATGATGTCATGAGGGTTATTTTTCAGTCGTTAGACACTTCCATCCCGGACCACTGTATGTTTTGGTCCGCCTGCACTTTAGCCTTCTTTGGCTTCTTGCGTTCAGCCGAGTTCACGGTACCGTCCTTGGCCAGCTTTTGTTCATCGCGGCACTTGGAGGTCAAAGACATTGAGGTGGATAGTCCAACTTCCCCCACTTGCATGCGCGTCAGGATAAAGGCTTCAAAAACCGACCCTTTCCGTGTAGGATGTCATGTTCATATTGGCTTGGGAGCACCACCGTTGTGCGCTGTGCATTCAATGATGCTGTATTTAGGTCGCCGGGGCAATTCTCCGGGACCTCTTTTTCTGCTTCAGTCCGGTCAACCATGCTGCCTTGGGATCGCTCGGGAAGTTAGGTGCTTGGGGTTTTTCTGTTGGGGGTTCCGGAGGTCCATGGCCTCTTGTTCCGAGTCCCTCCGTTCTCCAAGCACCTTGGAGGCATGGTTTGGGTGGGGGGCTCGGACGGAGTTGCCATGGTTACCTCCGGGTACCTGGCGGGATGCGTCATGTTGCAATCCCCCTCACCTTGCGGCACCTAATCCCAAAGCTCATCTCTGGCGATGAGTTTAATTGTGGTTAAATATAATTTAGGCGAGGTTAAACTCGAGCCAGGGGCTGGTCAGCGGTCCACGTGCAAAGTCGTTTCCGGGGGCGCCCCTTTGGATATCCCAGGGACATCTGCTCTGCTTGCCATCGCTAGCTTGCTTGCATTTCGCTCGCTACGCCTTTTGTGTTGTTCGCCCCCTACCCCCCCTCCCTTCGGCTAGGTATATTCTGGTGGTAAGTATGGTAGGTTTTTTTTTCCACTGAGCCTCTCAGTGTGACTGGTGCAGGGGTGGGGGGCTCGGACGGAGTTGCCATGGTTACCTCCGGGTACCTGGCGGGATGCGTCATGCTGCAATCCCCCTCACCTTGCGGCACCTAATCCCAAAAGCTCATCTCTGGCGATGAGTTTAAACTGTCTTGGCTAGATTAGACAACGCTAAATGTTCAAAACTTAAGAATAAAAACCGTACCGACACCTGTGCATGCACATTTTCCCCTTTTCTTTGCGTTTGAAATCTGTTGTATCTGTCGATTTGTGTCAATCACCGGTACTTCAAAGGGCTGTCACGTCGTGCGATTTGGCGGAAAAGGTAGGACCACAAAATTGCCGCGCGGTTCGTGTTAAAGTGCTTTAGACTTTGTTTATGCAGGCAGCTGACCAGCAAGAAGACAAGACGGTTATTTTACGGTAAGTTATCTAAGGTCCAACTATACAATTCAAAGACGACAGATTGTAATTGATTGTTGCTTATAAAAATGAGGGTTGTCCAATACAGCTGCATAATGATATTCATCGGACTTTGTCTAATGTCACAAAGTGTCCCCCTTACGCTAATCCAAACCCTAACTCGAACAGTTTTGTGATACATGAAGTTCTCAGTCAGGCTTATGGGGACACTTTATGACATCCAAGAAATTTGCGATGGATCTCATTATGTAGCTATATTGGACAAGTATGATAAAAATAGACTTGAGGGTTTTTCTCCGGGTACTCCGGTTTTCGTCCCTCTCCAAAATCGACTCCCAGTCCAAAAACATCTGGCTTGGGTGCTGTGCTCCGGGATCATAAATGACCATTTGGCGGCAGCCTGAGGCGTCTTTAATATGCATTTGGCCGATCCTGTCTGAGCTGCGCCCTTCGTAATTCAGCCCCCAGGCTGCGAGTAAGGGTGATTAGCAGACACTAATTATCTATATCTAAGGACAACGCAGCAACTGTTCATCAGTAGGATGCCTAAAATGTGTGCAATTCCACAATTGGTTTCGGCCTCATTAAATCCTATACCAACTGCGGAACATTTTAGGAGGAGCCACCCACAGAGTGAGCACATTTTCAAATGGTCAACGGGAAGTCGCCGCTTTTATTTCACAAATCGTAGAGAATAGAAGATTATAAATCAGCAAATAAGTCTAAATATTTTAGTTAAGTCTGTTTTCAGATTGCGTGTACATTTGACTCCTTGGAAAATCGAACCCTCGATAACTCGCACGGCGCGGAGCTCAAGCGAGCTATTTGGATTTAAAATTGATTTCCCTTCGACCTTCCATACAATAACTGTAATTTTATACTCAGTAAGTCGAATCTCTTCGAAGTGATTTTTCATTTGAGTACGTTTTTTATTATAATTTTTTTAAATTCAGTGTATAGTCTTAATTTCGAATTCTCGAAGTCACAGTGTCAAAGTCTAACCAGTCAAAGAACATTGAATCAGTTCTCACAACGTCGTTCCGTTTTTACGCTTTAGAGCTTCAGTAATAAACAAAGAGTGAATTAGGTAAGAGTGCTCCTATGGCTTGAGTGGGCTCCCCAGCACAATCACAAATGAGTCTACTTTTGGAATACCCGTTCTCGCAAAGTCCCCGAAATAACATGGCAGAAGCAATTACGCGTGACATGGCTTCTCCTGATTGGTTAAGGTGGCGGCCCTTTGTTTGTTTTCGTGCATGAAGTGTATCTAAAAATAAATCCATTTGTTACTGTGCTACCTAATTCACTCTTGTAATAAACCTTATTTAATATATGGTTTAAGAGCAACTAAACAGTAGCCTCTGTACAGCCACCACCTCCCCTCAAAAAAATCGGAGAAGGAGGGGACGGGGTGGTTGTACACAGGCTACTAAACTGTAAATATCCTGATCTCCAGTTCCATCCCCCGATAACACGAATCTTTCTGATTTGTTTTCAAGGTTCGGGTTTCAGGGAGTCAACCCAGTGCTAGATTATGAATAGGTGATCATCACAGGCAGAATGTTTTATTATAATAGTAGTAATCATAGTTATAATAATGACAGTGGTGATGACGATGATGACGAAAACCTCGTCTTTGTTGATAATTTACTTGTTTCTCGTGACTTGCATCGCTGATCGTGTAGGGAAAAATTTCTTATCGATCACTCTTGGGGCCTAAAGTATTACATGTAAAATTCCTGGCTGGTGTGGGGCAGACCAGTCGGGTATTTACAATGGTGGTTCTGTGTTTGAACAAAGGAAGAAGTTTGATTAGTTATTGAGGAGAACTTGAACCAGGGCATTAAAGCCCGAAGTACTTGGGGCACGCTGCTTTTACTAAGAATAAAAGACGGTATTAAGTCATTAAACATTTTTATGTAGATGACATAGTTCAGTGTCAATAGACCATTTTACAGTTCTATGCTCAGTTACCAGGCCTTTGAATAAAAGCGAGGCTGGAGTTGACCTTGTTTTGATACAAACCTCACTGCTTTTCTTATGTAAATAGGACTAGTTAGCATAAGAACGGCATGATTTACATAAGCAAAGAAGTGAGGTTTGTATCAAAACAAGGTCAACTCCAGCCTCGCTTTTATTCAAAGGCCTGGTAACTGAGCACAGAACTGTAAATTGGTCTATTGTAGTCTCAAGCGAAACAGGACAGAAAGAGGTCTTGAGCATGCGCACCAAGCATCACCTGACCAGCAACAAATTTCGGCCCGCACTTAGAGGAGCACTTTGTCTGTCTTGCTCTGGCAAGGTGTGCCAAGCAAGTCTTTTCTTCACAGGATCACGGGCTTTGGATAAACAATAGACATTTTGGAAATTTGCTCATCAGTTCTGTCTTTGTTTTAAGTGATTAATCTTTCGTGGCACGACTGATTGCTATCCAATTGCTGTTGTGAAGCTTTGCAATCCGGGCATTCACTCAGAATCAAAACATCGAAATTGCAAGTGGCACACTTCTCGTGAGAGCGAGTTAAGCTTGATCCGCGGGAATTTGAGCTACAAGAGGCCGTGCTGTGTGAATTTCTAGCACCAACAAAGCGAGTGGAATTGCTCCTGCCAGTCAAGGCTGTCTCAGGGCTGTTGGGCAGAGAAAAACAATAATTTTCCTGCTTTTTCTGGCGACCAGGTGAAGTCGTGCCGCTTACGTTCTGACTGCTTTGAAGGAGACGTTTTTTCGCGCTATCTTTGTGGCCCGTCGCCACCGCTCCATTTTCCCGCCTTAACCACGGATCCGTGTCATCACGTGAGCTGAACATGAGGCCCAGATTACTTTCACTAGCACTGCGTTGTCGACGCTCTTTTAAGAATGTAAACTTCTTACGAATCGAGCTTGTGCTTTTGAGTCTACCTTTTCCTTCCATCTTGCTCTTCGTCTCTGAGATTTTCTTAGCGTCTGAATTACTTTCTGATGCTAAGGTTTTATCGCGACCAAAAGCACGTACCGTTTCGACAACAGACCTAAGGCGTCTGCCCTTGCTTCGCCAATCTTTGAGCTTGTACGCTTCCTCAGTTTCCCCGCGCGGCAATGGAGCAGAGTTGATGCCTGAAGCAAACACGTCTTCTTCGTCTTGCTCTTGTGCTTCGTCTCTCTTTCTTACATCTTGAGTAATAGCACCCCACGATACAATACTTTTCTCTTCCTGTTGAAGCTTTTTGAGAGTACTTTTAAACGCCGAGGGAACCGCGCGAGCGGTTGATACTATACCATTTGCACTTGCTGAGTCGGCGATAGGTACCAGCGACATTTCTTCTGAAGAACAAAGAAGGAAAGAAAAACCTTTTTTTGCGGCGTGTTAGGGCCAATTTACATGGTACCACATTGTTGTATGCAACAAGCTTACGACAGGCCTACGACACGAATTGTTTCGTGTAAATCAAACCTACAACTCGCTTACGACCGTCGTGTACGTCACAAAAAATATCGTAGGATTTTAAAACATGTTTTAAAACTCTACGACAATTGTAAACACAGTCTGTGCTCAATAGCGAGAGTTGTACACGTTTTTTTATGTGACGTGAGCAGCGCGCGCAGAAGAAATCGCATACGACAGTTGTAAACAAAAGTTATACCGTGTGAATCGGCCCTGATACAAATAACATACTCTGTCAAAACACTCTGGTTACGAAGAGGGTGAGTAATTACAGACCCAGTCACGTGTTCTGAAGGAAATACATACTTCAGCCAATCACAAATCGAAGTCATTCAAGACTTGGTTTTACTAGCCAATCAGAACTGAAAGCAACTAAACGCAACCGCGGCAAAGCGCGGGAAAACCGGAGCGACTAAGTCGCAAGTGGTTTTAGTTTTTCATCCGATTGGTTGAAAAGTTCGCGCCAGTTTCTTATCCAGTCACAGGACAAACCCATACCAAAGCAATCGCGTAATTACTTTCGACACTCAATTGGAAAAACTGACTTGAAACTAGTCAGAACACAAATTATTTGAGGAGAGGCAAAACAACGCAAACCTCTATCCGCCTGGGATACGACATTTCGAACGTTGTTATTGCACTTGTCATCGTCTGCCTATGGGGAAACAAAATACACAATAACTCTAATCTGCATAAGGTTTAAGTTAACTCCTGTGTCGTTCTCACTCTTGCAGGTCCTCTCAACTATCGTGCGCGGGCACACGGTCTCACTCTGGTTTGAGTCCTCTGACAGGACCGTTGAAAGGCTCTGGGAAACTTGAATGAAGGTATATGAAGCAATTATGTGTCTTGATACGTATTTTAATAATCCCCTTTTGGGGGGGGGGGGGGGAATTGGCCTTCGGGCACTTTTTTGAAAGATTAAGTTGCAACCGCAAGAGTTTATTTCTCACCGCCAATGCTACAATTCCGCGCGGGACTTGCACTGAGCATTTCCCTATGGCACTTAGGCAGTTCCAGGGAAGAAAAGAGAGAGACCCCGAGATCGAACTAGGGTGCTTTCCTCTCGCAACAGTTTGTTTCAAATCGTTTTCATACTGAAGTCACAAAATCACTGGCCAACATTTAACATTGTTGAGCCCAATGTGTTACGAGTGATTGAACGCATTGTTGGGAGATAGTTAGTCGAAGCTCTAGCCTTTGGAGACACCATAATCAAATCGGTTTTCATTGTGACGCCCTTAAATCGTTGGCCACCAACACCGATTTCACACTGTTCAGCAGAATGTTCTAAACGTACTGGAGAAACTGAACGTGTTTGGTGCGTATTGGTCGAGCCTTCGGAGGCTCGAAATCCCGACGTTCAGTCTTTTGTCTTGCGATCGATGAAGTATAGCCCAGGGACATACCTGCCCCAGTGCGAAATACGCGGCTCTCAGCAGAGGAAAATGAACCCCAATTAGTCTCAACAGTTAAGTAAAAACTCTTCTAATGTGTGGTGTTACATAATACTGACCTGGGGAGATGTGTACTTAAAAGCCAGTTGTAGTTCTCCGCTTTTTACTCCCCGCAGTCGATACCAGTTCTTTTCGCACGGGGACTAAGGATAAAAAAGAAGATTCGTTGCACGACACGTAAAAGTAGCTATTTTCTCGTTTTCCCTTGTTTGTCCAGTGGTCGACAACTGAAAAGTAATATCCCCGGTTTTGTAGAAAGACTTTTGTAACTGACACGTTGTAGTATTAAAATCTTTCTGGTGGTCTGGCGAGGTCTTACACACACGTCCATTTTGTTCTTCTCGCAACCGTAAATTATTTTGCACCCCTCCCCTCCGGTTCTTGGCCCATCTAATTTTTAACAGAAATGATCTTGCGGTTATTCTTACGGATCTACCCCCCCACCCCCACCAAAAAAAAAAAAGACATTTTTCGATTTTCCTTGACTAGACAGATAAGATGTAAAATGAGCATTACGGCTGCTAATTTCTTCCGTTTTCTTGTGTTCCAATTGCATTTGCCTTTCTTCGGTTTTACAGTAGTTTTGTCTGATCGAATATTCTCAGAAACGAACTTGAATATCTTTGGTTTTACCTTTCCTAACTCGTTCAGTTTCTCTGTTGTAAAAGCCAACTGTCCCATTCTTTCTTGTGTAAATGGATCCTTATCCCAGACTTCCTAAAAAACACATATTAAGTAAATATATCTGAGCTTCCCTCACTTTGTTAACCGATGTAATCCTGTGAGACTACTCAGTGATTTTCGAACTTTTATTCTCGTTTTTCGCTGCCTATGTGAACGTTGAATCAACAGATCTTTTGTCCGCGCGCACAGGGCGGCGGCCTCATTCGCCGCATAACTTCTCACCAGTAGCAGAAGTCTGTTGGTATCAAGCATAGCGATGACGGCTGTTTCATTCCACACAGGGTCGAGTGTGTTGACAATTGTTCGTACAAACCATGACAGCTGCTGGTATCAATACTACGGTCTTCAAATCTCAGAGCACTAGGGGAGCAGCTAACATGGCAGCTAAGGCTTCAAATGTTACTGTTCAGACAATAATGAACACTGCAGGATGGTATCTGGAGTTTATGTTTGCCAAATTTTATGAGAGGCCTGTCCTGCTAGAGAACACTTTCACTGAGGCCACTCTTGGTAGCAAAAAAAATGTTATTTCCCTTAGTTGCATATTTAACTGCCCTCCGCAAGTAGTTGACAGGCTGAATACTTTTACATGACATAGTATTGCCATAGTATAGGCGAGTAGGTGGATCACCGTTAAACGTGTCATGTTGTGTTCTCCATTTCATGCCTTAGTTTTTATGTGGCTTTGAGCTTTGAAGTCTCGTGTGACCTCCGATTGTATGCAAATGCGAAGTAGAATTGTAACATTAAACTAGACTTACCTAGAAGTCGATGTTTGATTGAGATTCTACCGTAGCATTTGCACGAAGGAGGAGCTCACATCCCACCCGTACCCACTTCCCTTTGTGGGTGACTCCTCATTCCTGTTTGCTGTCGAAGCCCCACGAAACCGCTTTCCAAACTGAGTTCAGGTACCGCATGCTTGCTATCTCATGTGACCTCCTCATTCCTGCAAATGCTCCGGTAGAATCTCAATTTCAAGCATCGACTTCCAGGTAAGTCTCGTCTAATGTTACTATTACTTAAGACACGCTCTAGTGAATGATAAAATGGAAGGCTCTAAGTTAATGAAATTAAACACTGCAAGTGCATTTTGGCAAGGTGTACTATGACTAACTGTCAGCTGCCAGGTAAAGCCTGGTTCCCACTTGCACAATAAGCACAAGCAAAATCACAAGCATAAGCATAACCATAAGAAAACTCATGTGGGAGGGAGCATGGAAAAAGAATAATCACAAGCATTAAGTTTTTCTTGTGCTTATTTCACAAGTGGGAACTGACATGGAACAAGCATAAAGCGCTAAAAAATGACCAGTAACGGTAGGTCACATTGTGTCCACTGTTCCTGCATGTGCGTGACTCATTTTCTTGTGCTTGTTTCATGTGTGGGAATGCCGTAGAGAGAATTACTGAGGCTTGTACAATGTAAGTGTCATCCAGGTTGTTGAAAATGCTGCAACAAAGTTGCTGAAAATCAGACATTCAAGTTGTAAAACATTTGACCTCTGAGTTGTAAAAATCTGTGTTAAAAAAAAACCCCACATCCAAGTTGCTGACCGCCTTGCAGAATCCAAAATGGCTGCAGAGATGGACTGTTTTCAAGTCTCTTGAAAACAACAACTATGGCTTAAGAAACTGTTCAAAATTATATTGGTGTGACATCGGTTTGTTGAGCCATAAGCAAGAACAACAACAACAACAACAATTGAGGACCTGTGTTTAGTGTTGTCTGGAGATGCTACCTGAATACATGTCGATTGTTATTGTTGTGGTTGTTGTCAAGTAACTAAAAGAACAATCGTGCCTGTCGATCAAAAACTTGGATGTCAGATTTTCACAACTCGGACGTCAAATTTTCAACAACTTTGTTGACAGATTTTCAACAACTAGGATAGCACTTCCGTATGCCAAATTAACATGCAAATTAAAAATATGCCAAAACTGTCACAAAGTCCAGAGCCATCATTAACAGGCACCACGAGACAAGTATTTTGACCGATAAATACATGCACACTGAGGGTGCTTTCGATTGGGAAATCCGGATTTAGATCTTAAAATCCGGATCTTTTGGATTTCCAATCGAACACAAAATCCGAAAACGGATTTCGTTTCTTATGAGATCACAACAATGAATTTTTCTATTAAGATTTGATAAGCAAAAGGTATCAAGATCTTATTAAGATCAAACTTCTTAAACAAGATCTTAATAAGATCTTAATCTTAATACCATCTTACAAGATTCTTACAAGATTCTTACAAGATCTTGTAAGATCTTAATAAGATTTCCACCTGGGTTTGCTTTCGCAGTAGTTTTCAGTTGAGTGTTGAAATATTCAAATGTGCATTTTCTTACCAGTTCATAATTAGCTTTGGTTTGGGAGTAATTTTTTAGTTGAGTGTTGAAATATTCAATTGTGCATTTTCTTACCAGCTCATCTGTAGCTGTACGTTGGGAGTAGTTTTCAGTTGAGTGTTCAAATATTCAATTTTGCATTTTCTTAGCAGCTCATCTGTAGCTGTGCATTTGGAGTAGTTTTCAGTTGAGTGTTTAAATATTCAATTGTGCATTTTCTTACCAGCTCATCTGTAGCTGTACCTTGGGAGTATTTTTCAGTTGAGTCTTCAAATATTCAATTGTGCATTTTCTTACCAGCTCATCTGTAGCTGTACATTGGGAGTACTTTTCACCTGAGTGTTCAAATATTCAATTGTGCATTTTCTTACCAGCTCATCTGTAGCTGTACGTTGGGAGTAGTTTTCAGTTGAGTGTTCAAAAGATTCAATTGTACATTTTCTTACCAGTTTAAAATTAGCTTTGGGTTGGCAGTAGTTTTCAGTTCAGTGTCCAAATATTCAATTGTGCATTTTCTTACCAGTTCATTATTAGCTTTGGGTTGGGAGTAGTTTTCAGTTGAGTGTTCAAATATTCACTTGTCCATTTTCTTACCAGTTTATAATTAGCTTTGGATTGGGAGTAGTTTTCAGTTGAGTGTTCAAATATTCAGTTGTGCATTTTCTTACCAGCTCATCTGTAGCTGTATCTTGGGAGTATTTTTCAGTGGAGTGTTCAAATATTTAATAGTGCATTTTCTTACCAGCTCACCTGTAGCTGTACCTTGGGAGTAGTTTTCAGTTGAGTGTTCAAATATTCAATTGTGCATTTCCTTACCAGCTCATCTGTAGCTGTACGTTGGGAGTAGTTTTCAGTTGAGTGTTCAAATATTCAATTGTGCATTTTCTTACCAGCTCATCTGTAGCTTTGCCTTGGAAGTATTTTTCAGTTAAGTTTTCAAATATTCAATTGTACATTTTCTTACCAGTTCAAAATTTGCTTTGGGTTGGCAGTAGTTTTCAGTTCAGTGTTCAAATATTCAATTGCGCATTTTCTTACCAGTTCATAATTAGCTTTGGGTTGGGAGTAGTTTTTAGTTGAGTGTTCAAATATTCAATTGTGCATTTTCTCACCACCTCATCTGTAGCTGTACGTTGGGAGTAGTTTTCAGTTGAGTGTTCAAATCTTCAATTGTGCATTTTCTTACCAGCTCATATGTATCTGTACGTTGGGAGTAGTTTTCAGTTGAGTGTTCAAATATTCAATTTTGCATTTTCTTACCAGCTCATTTCTAGCTGTACGTTGGGAGTATTTTCCAGTTGAGTGTTCAAATATTCAATTGTACATTTTCTTACCAGTTCAAAATTAGCTTTGGGTTGGCAGTAGTTTTCAGTTCAGTGTTCAAATATTCAATTGTGCATTTTCTTACCAGTTCATAATTAGCTTTGGGTTGGGAGTAGTTTTCAGTTGAGTGTTCAAATATTCAATTGTACATTTTCTTTCCAGTTCATAATTAGCTTTGGGTTGGGAGTAGTTTTCAGTTGAGTGTTCAAATATTCAATTGTGCATTTTCTTACCAGTTCATAATTAGCTTTGGGTTGGGAGTAGTTTTCAGTTGAGTGTTCAAATATTCAGTTGTGCATTTTCTTACCAGCTCATCTGTAGCTGTACGTTGGGAGTAGTTTTCAGTTGAGTGTTCAAATATTCAATTGTGCATTTTCTTACCAGCTCATCTGTAGCTGTGCCTTGGAAGTATTTTTCAGTTAAGTTTTCAAATATTCAATTGTACATTTTCTTACCAGTTCAAAGTTAGCTTTGGATTGGGAGTAGTTTTCAGTTGAGTGTTCAAATATTTAGTTGTGCATTTTCTTACCAGCTCATCTGTAGCTGTATCTTGGGAGTATTTTTCAGTGGAGTGTTCAAATATTTAATTGTGCATTTTCTTACCAGTTGATAATTAGCTTTGGGTTGGGAGTAGTTTTCAGTTGAGTGTTCAAATATTCAATTGTGCATTTTCTTACCAGCTCATCTGTAGCTGTACCTTGGGAGTAGTTTTCAGTTGAGTGTTCAAATATTCAATTGTGCATTTCCTTACCAGCTCATCTGTAGGTGTACGTTGGGAGTACTTTTCAGTTGAGTGTTCAAATATTCAATTGTGCATTTTCTTTCCAGCTCATCTGTAGCTTTGCCTTGGAAGTATTTTTCAGTTAAGTTTTTAAATATTCAATTGTACATTTTCTTACCAGTTCAAAATTAGCTTTGGGTTGGCAGTAGTTTTCAGTTCACTGTTCAAATATTCAATTGTGCATTTTCTTACCAGTTCATAATTAGCTTTGGGTTGGGAGTAGTTTTTAGTTGAGTGTTCAAATATTCAATTGTGCATTTTCTCACCGCCTGATCTCTAGCTGTACGTTGGGAGTAGTTTTCAGTTGAGTGTTCAAATATTCAATTTTGCATTTTCTTACCAGTTCATAATTAGCTTTGGTTTGGGAGTAGTTTTCAGTTGAGTGTTCAAATATTCAGTTGTGCATTTTCTTACCAGCTCATCTGTAGCTGTACCTTGGGAGTATTTTTCAGTGGAGTGTTGAAATATTCAATTGTGCATTTTCTTACCAGTTCATAATTAGCTTTGGGTTGGGAGTAGTTTTCAGTTGAGTGTTCAAATATTCAGTTGTGCATTTTCTTACCAGCTCATCTGTAGCTGTACCTTGGGAGTAGTTTTCAGTTGAGTGTTCAAATATTCAATTTTGCATTTTCTTACCAGCTCATCTGTAGCTGTACGTTGGGAGTAGTTTTCAGTTGAGTGTTCAAATATTCAATTTTGCATTTTCTTACCAGCTCATCTCTAGCTGTACGTTGGGAGTATTTTCCAGTTGAGTGTTCAAATATTCAATTGTGCATTTTCTTACCAGCTCATCTGTAGCTGTACGCTGGGAGTAGTTTTCAGCTGAGTGTTCAAATATTCAATTGTGCATTTTCTTACCAGCTCATCTGTAGCTGTACATTGGGAGTACTTTTCAGTTCAGTGTTGAAATATTCAATTGTGCATTTTCTTACCAGCTCATCTGTAGCTGTACGTTGGGAGTAGTTTTCAGTTGAGTGTTCAAATATTCAATTGTGCATTTTCTTACCAGTTCATAATTAGCTTTGGGTTGGGAGTAGTTTTCAGTTGAGTGTTCAAATATTCAATTGTGCATTTTCTTACCAGTTCATAATTAGCTTTGGGTTGGGAGTAGTTTTCAGTTGATTGTTCAAATATTCAGTTGTGCATTTTCTTACCAGCTCATCTGTAGCTGTACGTTGGGAGTAGTTTTCAGTGGAGTGTTCAAATATTCAATTGTGCATTTTCTTACCAGCTCATCTGTAGCTGTGCCTTGGAAGTATTTTTCAGTTAAGTTTTCAAATATTCAATTGTACATTTTCTTACCAGTTAAAAATTAGCTTTGGGTTGGCAGTAGTTTTCAGTTCAGTGTTGAAATATTCCATTGTACATTTTCTTTCCAGCTCATCTGTAGCTGTAGGTTGGCAGTAGTTTTCATTTGAGTGTTGAAATGTTCAATTGTGCATTTTCTTGCCACTTGATATGGAGCTGTAGGTTTTGAGTAGTTTTCAGTGGAGTGTTGAAATATTTAATTGTGCATTTTGTTACCGGCTCATATTTAGGTCTAGGTTGCATAGTTTTCAGTCGAGTGTTGAAATATTCAATAAATTAGTGTTCATTTTCTTACCAGTTTATATGTAGCTGTAGGTTGGGAGTAGTTTTCAGTTGAGTGTTGAAATATTCAATGGTGCATTTCCTTACCAGCTCATATGTAGCTCTTAGGTTGGGAGTAGTTTTCAGTTGAGCGTTGAAATATTCAATTTAGTGCAATTTCTTTGGTTTTTGTTTGCCCCTTGAGTGGATCAAAAAACTTGTGCAAACTTTTCAAGCAATCAGATGCAAAAGAAATACCAACTGCACCTTAGTCACTATTGTTTTCCTGTGCCTTGTGTCAGCTGCCTTTACTTGCTTTTCATTGATTGGCTAGTAATACCAAGTCATGAATTACTTCAATTTGTGGTTGGTTTAAGGGTGACTGTGTATTTCCTCCACAACTAGATTGCCTCTGTACTTACATGTACTTCAATTGAAAACAAGTCTAATGAACCACAAAAAAGAAAATTGTATGACATTTGGTGTTGCGGTTGTTCATCATGTTTTCGGTGACAGCTTTATTAGAGTTGAGCTTACTGGAGATCTGATCATCTCACTTTCCTTTGCACTCCCACCCTGTTTTGTTGCTTCACACCTCTTCTTTGACATTAACATAATAAAGTATTCTAACTTGAACAATGTGTCAATTTTAAGCCTATTTCTACCTCCCCAGTTTCCCTTGTTTGTTCTCACCTGCATTACAGTCAATCAACTCACCCTATTTGAACCCAACTCCCATGGGGAGCAGCATTGTGCAGCAGCCAAAATGATGACTGTGTACAGTAGGGACTGGATGGTTTGCAGTAACCAGCAATAAGCATTGAAATGGGATGAATGAACAGAGAAGTAAACAAGCATACAGTGTTTGAGTAATACTTGTATTTTCTGCCTTATAGGGTAACGTTAAAGTTTTAACAAAAGAAAGTCTTAAATTAATAGTACATGAATTTTTTGCAACTTTACACAGAACTTTACAGTGCACAATGATATTTCTTCACACACTTCAGTTTTGCAATTTTGAATAAAATATGGTATTCTGAGTCACTTTAATTTTGCATAACTTTCAACTCATACTCAATTTGTTTAACTTGTCCATGACAAATAAAAGAACTTCAGATCTACAATAAAGTCAAAATAAAAAAAATTAAAAGATGCAGTGGTGGGTATATATTACAACATTAACAATGGAGATGTTCTCACAATGCCCACAAGAAGTTCAT
Source organism: Astreopora myriophthalma (assembly GCA_014634185.1). Lineage (NCBI taxonomy): Eukaryota > Metazoa > Cnidaria > Anthozoa > Scleractinia > Acroporidae > Astreopora > Astreopora myriophthalma. The sequence continues at coordinate 114,527 of BLFK01000302.1, read as the reverse complement.
TCTTGTACAGGAATGCTTGTACCAAGACATTGCCCAGAATAGTTAAAAATGATGTTTTAATCTTGATTATTGACATAATTTGTGCCACTTAATTTTCATGTCATGTAATGTTTGTGACAGTTATTGTTTGCGTCACTTTAGTTTTGCGATTTTTGTAGTTGTGAAATTTGCAAAATCAATAACATGAA
>BLFK01000302.1:102991-108894 GCA_014634185.1 Astreopora myriophthalma | reverse complement strand
TGAGAATCAAAACATGCGTAGAATTGTGTTTATTATAATTTTCAATAACACGCAACTTGCTGGCAATCAGAATGAAATAATTATGAAATCAATGATTAAAGAAGATATCAAAGAGTATTTTAGAGGAAATAATTAACTAACAGGAGAACATCAACTTGCCACCATTATCAAAGTAATAAATTAGAATAATAGCAGTTTAAGTTTGAAAAAGAATATTAATGTCACTTAAATAAGACAATGTCAGTGGTTTCATTCCTCGAAAAATGCAGGGAATTGTGTCCTTGGACATCTGTGGAAAGTCCTTCAATTCTTGGATATCTAAAAATTAATGCATACAAACCCTGTAATGTTAGCTTACTGTATTAATTTCCAAGCCTAAAGTTGTAAAAACATAGTCAAGTTGAGAACACGAGGACCTTAATACAGGTTTCATATTGAACATTTAACCATTTTCCTGACTTTTCTTGGGCTTCTCAATGATCAAGAACCCACATAAACATTTCAAACTTATACACCATCCGTTCTTTGTTTGAAGACAGTTAACTTACCAAAGTATACGTACAAAAAACTTGCACTATTAAAATCCATGTGGCATTACAATGCCCATGAGTAATCTGTCTGCTTGTCTGAGCTTAATTGCATCAGTTGCCTCAAATTTTCACTTGAATTTATGGCTGACCTATAGTTTTCCAAGTTGCCGTACACTAGAAAAGAAGGGTGCCATTTAAGCCTCTGCACAAAACCATGAAAATTCTCTTTGTAGCTTATCCCTTGTTAGCACTTGCTTGACAGCTGTCGCTACCAAGCAACAGATGAGCTGAAATTTCAACCTGCCGTGTGCCGTAAATGGGATGTTAAATCTCTCTATTACTTTTAGCCTTCTATTCTACCACATTCAAAGTAGGTGGAATTCATTAAGGTATTTCAAGGTCTTAAATAAAATAAATTCATGGACGTCTTAAGACTGCTTCAAACCCTGAGTGTCTACATTTGATTACAAAGGAGTTTAAAATATTACAGAGGCCAGGGCTGGCTTAGTGGAGCTTTTACATTATGCAGCCTGCACAATTAAAGCACTTAAAAATTGTATGAAACAGACAATGAATAATTGTTTTCCAAACATGCATTTAATGCTAAATGTCCTGCAATCATGAACTGGTAACCAACAAAACCACAACTCGTAGACTCTACACAGTTACAGGTATAACGTCAAAAAATTAATGTTATTACCAGTGCTGACATGATCTCAGTTGAACTTTCTCTTTATGCATATGCTACACACAGCTGACTTAATTAACTTGTAAATCCTTGTACATGATATAGGGATCGAGCTGAAGCAAATTTCCACTACATACAGTAGATGAGAAGGAAAGTGGGACAAAACTAAGTTTATTAAAGAAGAAGAAAGGCTCTGCATGTGCATAATATTATAGATTTTTGGTGCATTTCTATGCTGTCATGTCCTCTGCTCAACAAAATGGACGATGACATGAGCACACAACAAGGAATTCTCCTTTCTCTTTCCAATGTTCAACCAGGCAAGTATTCACACCAGTTATATTTCACAATTAGACGAGTTCAAGTTTTCTATGAGTCAACTAGACTATTTGATTCAGAAAACAAGAACGAGCAGTCTACATGTAACTGTTTTAGTAGAAATCCACTCACCTACTACAGTATCTTTGAATTCATTTCTGTTTCTATTGATTGGAAAATTTGAACACGTTTTGTTTTTGTTCAAAGCTCTGGCCTTTTTGCTACTCACTAAAATATCACTCAATAGATATTGAGTAGCAAGCAAATAAGATTACAGGATTTGTGATAGCATGCGAATGGATTTCTACTAATTAACAATTAGACCCATAGCCCGCAAGGGCTACAGGCCAATAGCCCATGGGGCGAAGCTGAATGGGCTTTTGACCTGTGGCCCTTGAGGGCGAAGGGTCTGATTGTTTTAGTATCACCCAACTAGTCGGACTGAAAAGGCAAGAATAAAGTTAGCAAATGCAAGTTGAAGAAATATTTATTTGGAAATAAAACGAAAGAAAGCATCACACTTTTCCCTACTTGAGGTCTATTACTAATAGTCCTCTAGTAGTGTAGCCAATGAAAATGCAGGATTTGCATTAGTACACTAGTTGGGTGATACTAATACTGGATACTTCTCACCAACAGTATTGTGGGATTCTGTAGTTCCCACTGCATGCTGGGAACAATGTCAGTATTTTGATTAAATCTTGTTGCATACGTCTTGAAGCTGTCTCATTTTCTTTGACAAAATGTTACACTTATATCATCTCCCAGATTGCAAGCAGCAATGCTCAAGATGCCTGCTCATGGAAGTGATGAGTTTTGATCCATTTCTGTTTTAAATGGCCCTTCAACTTCCATCAACTGTCACTGTGAATAGTAACAACTGACGGCAGTAAAAAAGTAAAAACGTTTGTTGGATTTTAAACAGTATAAAGTCTGCATGTTATCGAACAATATCACATCATTCAGTTTTATATCTACATTTGATCTACAACCAAATTGGTTTATATGTAACTTGAAAGTAAAGAAGGCAACAAGTAACTGCTGGCTTAATACTGCATACACAGCAAGCTAAATTTACTCCACATTTAACTGAGACCAGGGGAGTTCTTCTGCAGTAGAGCAACAAAATCCCTGATCACAGGCATTGGTACATTGGAATCAATGTGAATATTGACAAACATCTTGCGCTCCCAGGGCGGCATTAACACACCAAGTGAAACTTTCATTTCTTGCACTTGACTCCAGCTAATTGGTTGTGGATGCCACTGCTTCAGCATTCCAGAGTCTGGACAGCAAGTTAACTGCATGGAAAAAAAGAATCACTGTTACTGTATGTGAAGGGGAATGTTTATCCCTTAAATTGTATTTTAAGAAGAAAATTCTTGAATCTGAAATCTTGCTTAATATCAGCCGCCCTGATCTGAACCTTGATTCATTAGACAGTCGCACATATGTCAATTATTGTACTTGTTAGTTGTAATTGGATACTAGTAAGTTGGATGCAACAGGCCTGAGTATCGGATAGCACATATCATCAACCCCCTCCCCTCTTCCTGGTTGGGTCTAAAGGTTTAGAAATTTGGGAAATAAATTTGTCAAGTAATTGATACTACTGTCATATATATTTGTCTCAAATTTTGTCCTACTTATGATTAATTAGTAGTGTTACATTCAAACTTCCCCATATGTTCATTTGTTTGCACGCGTTATCGTTACTTAATCCTATTTACGTGCGCGTGACATTGCGTTACATCATGTCGCGTTCATGTATCTGGATCAGTTTTCAGTAAGAGTTTCTGAACCGCCGCGTGCGTTCGCAGGCTAGTGTTGTTCTTCAGTTTTCCACCGTCTATTCAAGTTTCTTCGTCTATTTTCTTTGCTTCACCGGATCAGAGGAATATTTGTAAGTTTACTTCATGCTGTGATTTTCGATTAGTGCATCAGTCTCTTAGAAGTATTGTAATTTTATTTCCTTTCAGTCGAACCACTGTCTCTTATTCTCATTGTGATTGTTGACCTTCAAGTGCGTTCGGATTTACCTCTCTTTCCAGCTTGGCATGCAATTTTCAAGGACTTTCAAGGCCTTGAATATTTGCTTTGAAATTCAAGGAATTTCAAGGCAAATGCAAACGAGAAGAATTTGCAAAATAATTTGCTCTAAAAATTACTCTCCAGTCACTGTTTAGAAGTACATGACTGTGTACACACGAAGTAACACAAATTTGCCACTTGTTTTGGCTTTCCATTTTTTGAGACTATATCTAGTATCTGTCTCCCAATACTATCCCTCCATCCTTCAGCTAAGAAGATTAATGCATGAATCACAACTGAGACAACTGATATTTACCTATAGTAAGCTGCGAAGAGAGGAAGAGGATTCTTTTGTTTGTCAAAAGGCATATTCCACCACTGCGCTGACTTAGTGGCAGGTTGCTTTCATCAGAAAATTGTAAATGGGTGTAGTTCACAACAGTGAAGTTATTTAAAGCTTGAAAAGGTTTCCCCTTCATGGATCAGCCCTGTTAGGAGATCTTTGTAACTCATGTTTCCCTGAAGGCAAATAAGTTTCAAAGGCATTACAGTTATTAAATGGCAGAATATTTGTGTTAAATTATGGAAAGTAATAAGGCAGTCTGCATCCAGTACGGGTGATGTGTGAAGCGAAGATTTCTATGCAAGTGTTAACAGAAGCTCAAAGACGTCACTGCACTCATGCACCAGTCACAGTATTAGTGGATGTGAAATGCTCTCAGCATTTGCATTAGTGTTAACAGTGGAGGGGATGCATATTATTCCCAGTGAGAGGTGCATAGATGGTTAATATAATTAGTCCAATGTGCTCCCCTCCCTTAACCCTGCTCCTGTATGTTCCACACACAGGCATACCACTGCACAATAAAACTTTTCTTACATTACAGTCAAGATACATGTATTACTTTAGCTGTATTCTATAAGGCATTCCTTTTTGGAACGTTCAACATATATTTGAGTGTAGTCTCAAAGATTTTTCTTAAAATCTCTCTGAAAAATACATAACCAGCCTGGTGGTATAAACTTGTTATAAAATTAATATCAGTAAGTTCAAAATTGCACTTTCAAATGCTGTATAATTATTTTTGCAGGAAACAAATTTGTATGGCTCTCTCTGTTACTGCTGGGCTTGATGTGGCCCAGCTGGGTGCCCTGTTGTTGCTATTTGAGCCAGACATGCATGTAGTGGTCACTCTTCGAATGGTGACCATAAGGACCACCAAGTTTTAACCACAGTGTCAGCATTTTTTCTTGAATTCTTTTTTACCTTTTTGATACCATGGACATATAACAGCACTGCGAGTGTTTCTAAAGGCCCCTCGTTTAATTGTGTTATTAGCAAACGTTTAAAATCGAAGAACTGGTATATTTGACACTCTTAAGTCTTAAGTAAGTCTTAAGTAAGGTTCCAGCACTTGGCTAAGTAGCCTGACTTCTAACTGTTATACACAATCGTGGTCTCATTCACACAGAAGCCCTTCAAGCTAATACTGCCAAGCCGACCACATGCTGGAAAGATCAGAAGGTCAGACCACAACACCGGGTACAGCTTGCCCTACTCTTTGCGAATAGTGTGTGGGTTCTTTAATGTCCCACAGCGTTAATGAACAAGAGCTGTGAGATGGGACCTCCAGCTCACTGTTTGCAGCAATACTCTCTTTTCAATATATGGAGGAAATACTGTCAACAAGTGGAATACTCTCTCATATTTCTGGGACACAGATAAGTCGAAACCAACATGATGTAGCTCAATTGACCATCAGTCTCCGTACATCGTTTTTAACATTCAGCAGAAAACAGCCTCAAACTAATCCACAGGAACAAATGGTACACACGTACCTTAAGAGAAACAAACTGTCCCTGAATTGTACGTTGAAGCTGATCAGCACTTTCACGTACTGTCCTCTGCAGAGTTGCCCCACTCATGTGTTGAGTGGTTAATGAAGCCATTAGACCTCTGGATGCTGGATCCAACATGGCATCTGAAAAAGCTTGCGGCTGCCTTACTACAGGTGGAGCAATTGTAGCCAAGAAATCAACATTGACTGTAGATTGTTGAAAGAAATTATCATCATCATCAACGGTTCTAACTAAAAGAACCTTGATATCATTTCACACAATATTTGTGAGTGAGTGAAAACCTTCATGCTATACAACCTTCTAACTTTTCAGCCTAGATGAAATGCCAAAGTTGAGTGTGCTTCAGGATTCCATAAAATTAAATAAAACAATTTTTTTAGAGAACAAGCGATAATAGTAATTTTACTAATAAGGTGCAAATGAGATGCAGTGTGTTTTACTGCAATGCTGCACCTTCATGTCAAGGTTAAAAAGCT
>BLFK01000302.1:95491-97991 GCA_014634185.1 Astreopora myriophthalma | reverse complement strand
AAGAACAAGGCCAATATCCAACCATCTTGACCGAACAAGCTTGGTCAATTAAGGATTATAAGTTGTCAAAAACCAATAAACTGCAATCACCAAAACTGAACAAATAAATAAATAATAATAAATAATAATATTGAACCGTTTGATCCACTGCGCATGCATAAAAACAGCCCCAAAATACAAAACGCCTGGACCTTAATACATTACACTCATCCTCAACAAATCTGTCCATTAGTATTAACGATACGATCGAGACGCAACAAGTCTCTTGTAAGCAATGTTCAGTGATCACCATCGAATGTAAATGTTCAAATTTCACAGATGAGCCTGCGTTGTGGCTTTCTCTCTCTCTAACAGGGTACCTTGGTACTGGGTGTGGTGGCGATCATACCTCTGTGGTACTCGTCCCCCCACCCCCAATCCATCCCAGAAGCTCTGTGGTACTTGTCCCCCCTCCATCCCAGAGTGTCTCTCAACTCTGATTCTGATTCTTAACGAGCAGCCCACTTTTAATGCTCCCGCTCCCTTGCTTGCGAAAACGATGGTAAAATCACTCAAACGGGAGGAAAAAATGTTTCTTTAACGCTTTGCTGACAAGGGAGAAAGAATGCTATGACCACAATTTGCCGAATAGGACCGATTGTAACTTAGCGATACCAAAGAAAAAAAGGGGCCCCTAAAAAGCTCCCTTATAAAGGAACCCGCTAGTTACCAGTAATTGGTCTGAGATAGAGGCGTAAAATTTGATGACACCTATTACCTGGTGTCATCAGTGTGTCAAAAGGAAACAAACTACACAGTAAGGAAAACAAACAAACAAGCAAAAAACAAGAGAAAACACCTTTTCAAACGATAACTTAAATATACACCGATAAATTATGATACTTTCATTTGAGGGCGGCCAGATACATTGTAAGCCCATTATGTTAAAACCACGTATGTTGTCATAGTTTGATCAATAAAACTTACAAGTATTTCTGGTTGTCGTTTCTCTCCGTAGAGGGAAACGACAACCGGAAATATGCCTGTCACGCAGGCTATCGAAGAGACAACTGCTTGAAATATTTAAACGTTTTCTTGGTCCTGGGTGGATGTAAAGTCCCATTCGTGTGATTCACTGAGCTGCCGGATAGGGCGAAAAGCGGCCAACAACAAAAGCAACGAGGCTGATCAAATTTTCCTTTCTTTGGTTTCTCTTTGTATCGAGCTCGTACCTTAGAATGATTCGCCAACAAAGATACAAAACACGCAGGAATCTGGTGATTAAAACGAAGAAGTGAAAGGGGAAAAAACAAACCAACAAACAAACAAACAAAAAAGGGCACCCATTCGCGACACCGGGATTTCTGGTATATCGTTGGTAATTAATATTTCTGCGGATGATTAATGCTGTGTGATTATGTTTTGTTGAATTTGTAGACGTCTGAATAACAACCAATTAAAGGAATTGCCCAGAGGAGTCTTTAATAACAATACGAAGCTACGGTTCCTGTAAGTGCGAATCTTCTCCTGAATAAACAAATCACTGCTGACGGGATTAGTGGGTTCTGGTGTCACTTGGTCGATTGTTTTAGAGCCAGCTCGTCGTCACTTTTGTTACGGACAGTGTCGCTGTCGTATCTCGTCACTACCGGCTGTAGCAAAATATCGCCCCTTTTCTATCAGTTCCTGTCGTCTGCCGGTGTTTTGGAAAAAGATTGTCGCCACATTTTGAGGTCATGTCGCCTGTCGGCAAAACTCCTTGGAAGGCCTCGATAATAAGAAGCTAAATCACTTTGAATTCAGCTTCACTTGGGATACATTCATATAGTTTCGGAAAGAGAGTTTCTGTCAGAGAAGGCTTAGCTTATTCTTCTTGCACAAACTGTTAAAAAATGTACAAATTAGAAAACGTAATAGAAGAGATTTTGAAAATGATTTGACTAAAAAGTTAAACGCGAAAAGATTTTTAAAAAACATTTGTAAAAAAGTGAACGACGTTTCGGCGCTACGTTACGCCATTATCAAGTTAAAAAGTGAAAAGTGTAGGGTGTAAAATGAATATATAATCTTTGAAAAATACATTAAATATTTGCGGGTGCTATGGGTGTAATCCCCAAGGTAAAAATACACAAAAAGAAAATAATAATAACAAATAAATAAATGTGCGATAGTGTCATGTAAAAAGTTTGGCGCGAATGGAGTCGGATTGCGTGTTAAGAGAAGGCTTGATGTCCTTTATGTACAACATCTCGTACACTAAACAATCAAACTTGCTATTGCATTTCTTCAGAACTTTGAAAAGGTGGTCAGTCTTTGTTCTGTTGTTGCCATGCTGTGTTTGGAGGTGTTTTCCAATAGCTGAGTGACGGTGTTCACGTATGCGTTGATGTAGGTGTCGGGCAGTGTACCCGACATAATTTGCATCGCACAAATCACATTGAAATAAATATACAACGCATTGGGTGTTGACGACCGGGGGCTTGTTTTCCTTGACACTCAGGGTTTGTGACAGCTTTCTGCT
>BLFK01000302.1:53984-71866 GCA_014634185.1 Astreopora myriophthalma | reverse complement strand
AAGAAGATTGAAACTTGTTTCCTTGCATCTATAACTTTTCTGCCGAAAACGTTTCTAGTCGGAAGAACACACGTCTCCATCACCTGTCTTACCAAAATTTCAAAGGTCGCCCTTTTCATACGAAAATAAATGGCCTTGAAATTCATCGACTGTGTAGGAGGGTACTGTTTGCTCGAAATACCCTTGGCATCGGTTTAAACTTCTCATAGCAACTACAGCTGCCGTAGCAAATTCAGCTAAGTCATTATCTTCTTCAATAAAATAAAAGAGACACCTTCCGGCTGCCATGTTTGTTAGGTGCCTAATCGTTAGTACCCAGTCTCTTAAAGAGTAATTCGCTGTAAAAGGGACACGCTCGTCCCGTTCCATTTTGACCGAGGAAAATTGTCCTGTTCCTTTTACCCGAAAATTCTTCCCGGTTTTTCCGTACAAAAGGAAAGCGCTCATTATTTCCGTTTTAAAACCGTTCAACCGCGGTAAGTCCACAAAAGGTCTTGGAAACGGAAAACTCGTAAAATGGCAAGGGAATTTCCCGAATTCCGTTATCAACCGAAAAAGGGGACTACTTCTGGAGGTTGTCCACAAATACGGAAAAGATTTTCGGAAAATTGCCTTTCCATTTGACCTTAAACCGAAATTTCCGGATTTTCTGACTAAATGGTAAGCACCCCATTTTTACCTCAATGGATCGCACCACAGACGACTGTGCGAATTCAGCTACCCAATTAGGGAGGAGAATTCCGAATTTCCGACTGGGGAAGTAATGAAATTGAACGGTAATTCTGGGTCGGGCCAGACCGATCGTCAAAGACGACCACCTCTGAAGGTGGACCACTTTGACCGGTAAATTTAATAATAGTAATAATAATAATAATAATAATAATAATTATTATTATTATTATTATTATAACACTTTATTTAACGAGGGTAACATCAATTACTGATGACTCAGTAGTTTACATAATGGCCCTTCCTAAGCTAATCTAAAACAACAATCTAAAACTAGAATGACTGTTAATAAATTAAATAATACGTATAGTTAACATTAAAACGTTCATGAACAGAGTTTTCAGTATTATTTTCCTTTGGAGGTCTCTTAAAACACGCCTCTAAGAGAGCGTATCTCTGAGATGCTTCAGTTCCTTTCCACAGACGAGTGGCACAGGACTGGAATGTTCTCAGGCCTGAATTTTTCTTGGACTTAAGCGTAATAAGATCATTTCTTCTTGAGGTTCTCATATTGTAATTATGCCTACTCTTAACATAGTTAACATAGGAGGAAAGATATTCCGGACCATGGCCTTTACAAATCTTGTAAGGAAGGGATACTTTTCTTGCGCGAATGATATCATCGATTAGAAACCAACCTAATTTAGTAAATAGCATTACTGAATTGTCCTGAAAATTTCTACTCGGACCAAACCGATCCATTCAGTTTTTGACCGATAATTCTGCAAAATTTGGCTGAACGGATTGCGCCTCGGTTCACTTAAGTGGAAACTACCTTCCCCTTCGGAAAACAAAATTTTAACCGGAAATTTTGACTGCAAAACGCATCGTTCCCCTGATCTCCTCTCGGACTCAATCAAACTGCTTATAGCGCCAGGAGCCCGGATACTGAACGAGAAAAAACAAAACGGAACTGAAGAAATGATTCTCACACTTTCTGGACAATTTGAGCAATTGTCTCTTATATGCACTTGAAAAATTCAAGCAACTGAGCTATGAAGCCACACAGTTGAGAGCAGATCAATTTGTTGGGCTCATGCGTGTTTTCTAACCCGCACTTCATAATCATTTCTTTCAAAAAAAAAAAACTAAACTAAAATGAGATCTTCTATTACATACCCTTGGTCAATGGTGCACTTAGATGATTCGCATTTAAGTTTGAAAATCAAACAGTTAATTTTGCCCCACATTACTTCCACATAACTGGTTTCCCAGTGTGGTAGAAATGTAAATGTTACTAAAAGTTGAAATGATTCTCCAAGAGTTTTCGTTGTCTCCGATTTGTGAAAAGTCATGGAAACACGGGAATTTGGTTGTATCTGAAACGACTTCAGTGCTCAAGGTGAATTGACTACCGTTCTCCGAAAATTGAAAGCTGGCGTTTCCAGCGTTACCCCTTCGTCAGGGCAAATCAGAGTGTTAACTCTTCGTCAGAAGGGCAAACGCTCGAAACGACAGCTTTAGAATCTTCTTACGGTGGTCAAATCACTTTTATCAACTTGTTTGATTCAACCAAATACCCGTGATTCACCCGCTGACCGACTCAGCACAGCAGTTGCTCAGTTTAGAAACTTTCTGCCAAAGGAAACGTTACGGAAAAGGTCTTTTAACATGTTTTAAGAACTACTGGGAAGGTTTCAGGCTAGGAAGCGCTTTCGTTTTTAAGGTACATTTGTAATTGTGGCACCCGAAAGAGGTCCAAGAAGTGTCTGGCCTTTGAGAAACACAGACCTGGTTTGATTCCAGGCTGTCCATGGCAGCGCGTATCTGCAGTTTTTCGTTTTACTATATCTACAGCATTCCTCACATTAGCTCACCTTTCACAACAGTCAACTGAGACTCTCATCCAAGAATTCATCACAAGCTGCCTAGACTACTTCAACAATAAATAAAGTGTAACGGGTACAGGATGCTTGCGCTAGACTGATTAATTGTAAAAGAAAAACAATTTTGCCACACCACGCTGCTCGCTTTTAAATTAAATTGGTTAACAATTAGATTCAGTGTTCCCAAGAGGTACGGGAAACAGCTCGATAGGTTCCCCGCAAGCGAAACGGTGAACTTCAATACTCGGCTAGGACAGCACGTTTAATCTACAAATGCTCCAAAATGGCAATAACTACGGTAAAATTATGTCCAAACTCCGAAAATCTGGCACGCGCAAAGATCACACACGTAACGGTGCTCACGAATGTACAAATTCAAAATGTGTCTGAGTGCGCACTCGCTTATCACACGTCGCGCAGCAAGTCCCGCCACTGTCTTCATAACATGCAGAATTGAATTTAAAGAACTTTTAATTGTGTTGCAAATGATTTTCAGGCCTTTTTTAGTTTTGCGCTTTTTAAAAGCCTTTTATGCCCTTGAAGCTTTTTAGACGTTTTCACAGACTGAACTTTGATCAGCGCGTGGCATGCGCCATTCTAGCGCGAACTTTCGGCCAAGCATGAGATAGGGTTGGTGGCGCAAGCTTGAATTGTCTAGCCTTTCTCTTGGCTTTTGAGGTTTTTCTCTTCGGAATACAAAAGTTTGTAGTTTAGATTTTGCCGTGAGGTTTTTGGCGTTTGCCGTTGCCTGACACCGAGCACTTCCGACTCAACAAATTACGTTTAAGATTCGCAAGTTTTTAGTTCCTTACTATTTGTCATCTAGTATTTGTCTTAGGCTTCTACCTAAATATAGTCTTAGGGACTCCCGTAATAAACTGTTACTTGGTTATCTGCGTTTTATTTCTAAAGCCACCCTCGCTGACTCCCCCCTGGAGGAGCTCAGCATGCACACCATTGGTCACTGTCGGCATATCATAGCTTTAGTTTTCTATCATAGCTATCGTCTTATCACAGTCTTAGTTTATTGTATTTGTATTTTTTCCATTTTATTTATAGCTTTTTTTTAAATAATGTAATTGCTACTTTTTTGCCTTTTTAAATTTGTAGTTTCAACATTTTTAATAGTGTAAATTTTTAACATTTTCACTATCACCAATATCATCATTACTGTTGTTATCAGGAAAATTACTCGAGACCGAACATCGCAGAAGAGAGTCAAAGCGTAGCTCGAAAAAGACTTCAGCGACTAGGTCACCATTCTCCGTTTCGGACTGAAACACTTGCTTGAGTATATTTTGAATCTATTCTCCGCGCTTCCGCAGAGCACGGGAGGATCTCGATTCCTGCCTTGCACTATTTCCTTTTTAGTTGTCCCGTTGCCAAGGAACTAGCATATCATCTTTCTCAGGTGTACATTATGCCATCATCGCTATCAATAGTTGCAAGATTACATCGGGTCATACTACCGAAGAGTTATTTCAAGTTCATAGAGGAAAAATAAAATGACAATACATTTTTTTGTTGTTGTTGTTGTGGTAGCACTATTAAGACGCAATAGTTTGTTTTATAGTCTCATTTTTCGTTCTTTTGACTGCTGGTAGCGATGGGTTCCCATTGAGCAGTTCTAAGAGAAGCCTCATACACTGTTTGGGGTTCACCTGGAATGAGAATGCTCCCTGAATATACAAAGTTAACGTCTTTGTTTTTCTTGCATAATCTTTAAGACAAGTATTGAGTTATCAAGGATTTCACAAGAAGTACAAAAACTGATAAAAATATGTTTAAGTCATATGTTTAAGGGGGTCTTGGCTATAAAAAAGAAACGACAGACAATACAACAGGTAGATCATTGAGTGTAGTTACAGTAGTATATCTTTGAAAACTCAGAAACGAACCGTCAAGGCAAAGAAAGCGACTAAGCGCTCGGCTTGAAAATATTTCCGTAACCGGCACAAACAGTCTGCTCGGCAACGGGACAGGCATCGAAAGGGTCCTGGGATTGCCGGTGAATCGATGGCAACTTGTGCGAAAGTTGATATTTCAGCGGGAGATTGATACCTTACCGTTATGTTTTGTTTGTAGGTATCTGAATGACAACCATTTGAAGGAACTGCCCCAAGATGTCTTTCACCGGAATACCAAGCTATGGTGGCTGTAAGTGCACATTTTCTCCTGAGTCCAGTTTGAATGACAGCTGTAGGTAGATTAATCAGAAAGAAAGCTTCAGTCAGAGAAGCCTTGGTTGATTCTTTTTGTAACAAGTTCAAAATAAATTTCGTGGGAGTTTAACTCCTAAAAAATTTATTTACAAATGAGAAAAAGAAAATGCATATCAGCGGATAACTTCCGCTCGTCAAATAAACGAGAGACAGATAGAATACCGAATGATCCTTACGGTTTCAAACATTGATAAAACGAAAACAAAACAAAAACAAAAACAGCAGGTTTTTTTTCTGTTTTGCGAAACAGAAAAGAAAGCTAATGAACGCATATTGTCAGTAACAGGCCCGTAACCAGGGGGGTGCACGGGGTGCGTTCGCACACCCCCCGCCACCCCGCACAGGCCCCAAAGGTCCGCATTTTGATACTCAATATCCAAGTTAAGGAGTGCAGTCGGTCACCGTCAAAACAGGTCAAGCGTTCCTCTCACGAGTGGATTAATAATTTCATTATTCCAAAATCATTTCAATAATCTGGTTGTTGGATGAATGATGCAAAATTCAAATCCAGCCTCAGTTCAAAACTCGAATTTTGATTGGATTATTGCTCACTTCTGGTGCCAGGCTGGCACTGTAATGACGCGTACTCGTTGTCGATAGGAGTACAGACCACGCTAAACCACATTTCGATTTTTTTTTACTACAGGAATCTTTTTTTTTTTTCAGAGCGCGAGCTGAAAAAGGCATTGCGCGACACATTGACGCAAGCAGCTTGGTATGGACTCTTATCGACAACGGCAAATTAGCCAATCAGATTGCGAGATTAGCAGCAATTGTGGTAAAATATTCAGTTCCTACCGTGTACTTTGCCGTTACAATTTCTCATGTATTGCTACTTTCCTAAATAAACGGATCAGACAATAAAAAATACATTTCGGTAGTTTGGTCCACTTTGGCCTCGTCACCACCCCCCCCCCCCCATAAAATCCTGGTTACGGGCCTGCATTCCCTGTACTTGTCGTCCTTTCGGTTAGCAAGGTAAATAGACATATGGTCACTATTGATAGTGCCATCTCGGAGGCAGAAACTGTGTATTTCCTCTGTAAGGAGAAAAAAATAGGAACCTGCTAATAAAGTAAACTAGAAACGAAGAGTAGCAAGAGATTATTCGCTACAAACATAATCGGCAACGGCTTACACCGTTTCTACGAACAAAGCTCATACAGTAACACGAACGTACATTAAAATAATAGAGTAAAAATTTCGATTGTAGGTGCTAATAGCTTACTGCATTTAACAGGAACAATCATTGCTAAAAATACAACGCAAGTTTTGTATATGTAAACAAATATTCTACGAAAACGTAGGAAACACACATAAAGCTAAAGATTTTTTTTCCTGGAAAATGCGAGAAAACATTCTGATAAGGATCTTCTACAATTCTATGGCGCAAAACGTTCTCCTTTTCAGTCTTTTCCATATAGAACTCCTTCTAGCTACGAGTCAGAGTTTAAGCGCAGCCAACTCAAAGGTAGTCGGAGACTTCGTGTTTCTTGCGTGACAGTTATCAGATAAGTGCAGACATCAAATCAAGAGACAACGGACATTCATAGTTCAGGGGCACCCAACGAATAATTTCGGTAATTATCTGTTCGGAAGTAAGGTGGGCTAGAATTTTCGAATATTCGAACACATTAGCCTTGGATGGCCTTGGAATTTCGGCCCATGTCTCTAAGTAAATTTCACGGGTGTTTCAGAAGTAGTCAGTAGTGCCTATATTTTCGAGACTGAAAGCTGAGTAAGAGTTGCATCTATTCGGGAAACCTTAAAAAGCTAGACCTAAAATTTTCGCCATTTTATTTTAACGGAGAGTGGTTTCAAATTGTCTTTCACTGTAATTCTTCTGTTAAATTACTTAATAATAATGATAATGATAGTAATAATAATAATAATTGCTATTTTCTTTTGTGGGCTAACAAAGTCGGGTCGGGTGAGCATCAGAGATCGTCAGGGAGGCCGTAGGAATATGGCGTTCCATCCCCGCCAAAATTCGAATTGACAATACAACATTCAATCATGCAATGCTATACATGCCCAAGAGCATTACAACATTCCCAAACACTCTGCGTTGTTCTCGATGCGACTACGATATGTAATAAGTTACAATACAACATCTTAAATCGCAATACATGTTCACATACATCGTACAACATGTGACAACTGACTTTACAACATGTTGCCGATGAATACTTTTCTTGATTGACTTTTCAACCTTGTATCATCACGAAGCGAACGCCACGTCTCTGTTTACGTTACAACATGCCACGGGCTCGATCGATGAACTTCACAAGATTTTTCCAAACGCGACTTTATGCTGCATGTAACGATCGGGTTACAACATAGGTTTACAACATGCCACGATCGGGTTTACAACATGGGTTTACAACACGTCACGATCGGGTTTACAACATGCCACGATAGGGTTTACAACATCCGTCAAACTCAATCGATAATCAATCGATTATGAACTCTTAAAATGTTAACCGCTGACCCGGTTATTTCGCTGTCTCTTTTACCGCTGACAAAGATCTGTGATTACCATGGGCTATTTGTCGATCGATGCTTGATGTCGACTATCTGCTCCATGCGGCGATTGTGAAGATCGTGTCTAACCTTTAATTTGTTTGGACGATGAGCCAGCGAAATATGAACAACATACAATCCGCCCGAACAACGTTGGTTCGGGTGGCGGAACAGCTGTTAGATTTGGCCCAAGAATCAGGTAAGAAACTATGTTAAGCTTGTAAATATTTGTACATTGCCTGCAAGTCGAGTTTCAAACAGGGTTGATGGCAATGTATCTCTCGGACAATCTATTGAAGAAAGGTTAATGTACTGATCTTTTCTATGCTTTCAACTAAAAGTCAATGTGAAGCATCCCTTTCTCGATTGAAACAGTTTGTTTGGTTATTAATTGGAAATTGGTTGCAATCTTTTGGCGGGAAATCTAATTCATGCGGCATTGTTTGTTTTGTCAATATTTACCGATGATTCAGTGACGTCAGCTATTGGAACAATGTTTTTACATGATAGAATAATAATCGCCCCTTACTACTCCTCTCTATAGACTAGTTTATTTTTTCAAGAAATTTTATTTCATACAGTTTTGTTTTCAAATTTTAGCATGGAAAATAGTGCCTTATATATAATTATATCATGGTTTGGTTTGCAATGTTTCCAAACTGTGTGGCTTTTAGTTGATTTCACCTTCACCTATCCTCTCATGATAAGTGGAACATTTTTTAGGCATTTCAGTAGACAGGAAAATAAAATGAAGTTGGGTTGAAATATTCGACAAGCCAAAGACAAAACATAATAAAACCAGATGATTACAGGTCTTTTTAATTTCTATAGGATCAACTGCAGGTAATTTGACAGCTCCATCTGGCAGTGGTTAGTGAAATTTAAATTTGCTAATGAAAATTAAGGCTTTTTTATAGACATAGAAGAATGAAGCTGATCATTGATAAATTTAAGCCAAAAATGTTAAAACCCTAAGATTACAAATTATTTTAATATAATTTGTTACTTTTGATTTCTGTAGGATCAACTGCTCCATCACCAGTAGCCAGTGGTAAGGGAAATTAAAATTTGTTAAGGCACAAATAAGAGCACTACATACATACATACATATCCTTTATTCTCGTCTCAAGGTCAAACACGGGAGTAAAACTGCCAACACTAGTCAGTCAATTCTTGTTCTGGAAATTTTTGACTGTCATTAATTATTGAAAAATAAGATAATATTAATAGAAGGCCATCCAAAAATAATATTGAAGGTGGGAGATCTCAAGAGCCAAATTTTAAAAGGGAAGTACATGTACACTGAACTGGAATTTCCAAAAACCTGGTGAGGGTATATATTCAATGAATGGATATTTTCTAGAAAACACATTGTGAGAGGTGGTGTATCAGAATGCAGACAGAGTTTGGGAATCCACAGACACACTACAGTAGATATGTAAGGCTTCATTATCAATAGCCCTTTTTGTGGTTGACTTGCTTTATTTGCAGCATAGTAATAGTACAGTTAGACATAGAAGCAAAGCAATTTCTGGAACTGATTTTCTTGTGTTCCTTGAACTAATTGTTACTGGTAACCATTTCAAATTAGTTAAAAGAGTTAAAAAATAAATACAGTGTTTGGCAGTTTTTGCCAAAATTGCCTTGCTTCTGTTTTTTATTCTATAATGTACTTTATTAATGGAACCTAAATTATTGACAGGATCCAGTGTTAGTGCTGTAAGAGCAGGACAGTTGGGAACTGGTAGGACTAGGAATGCCCTATTGTCAAGCAGTACGTGTACCTCAGTTACTCCAGCAGCTAGTGTTCAAGAGCATCAGCGAGTGTTTTCCTACAGACCAAAGACCTCAGGTGGAAATGCAAACAGAGCAAAATCAAGGGCCAGGTTGCAAACAGCAACTTTGAAATTTATATGTCTGTCTGATACAGGGAGTAGCAGACCTCCAGCAACTGTTGCTGAAAAAGCTGTTTTGGCAAATGCAGGTCTGGGACCCGCATCAATAACATTCGATTTGAATGGTGATTATGTCCATTTGCATAACAAACTCCTGGAACAGTACCCAGATCTTGTTAAGGCTGGAGGATATGAGCTCCTTTTGTATCAAAGATCTGGTCTTAATCAGGGATTTCATAAAATTGAAGGCTCATTAACTCCAAGGAGGTTGAAAGACCTTGTACATCAGGCGCAGATCTTCATAAGACCACTCCAAAGGAATATTGAAACTGGTGGGATAACACCTTCTGATTGCAGCCAGTCAGTTGATGTAAGTTAACAGCCTTACCTGTTCTATAAATTTACATTAATTTTTCCCAAAAATTTCTAGGCTTTTCATTAAGAATGCATAAAGATTGGACTGCTGGTCCATGCTTTTTGTTATATTTAACAGAAGGCCCAAAGTAATAATAATTATTATTAGACCTTGCATGTTATTGTATGTGTGGACAAATGAAGTTTGCAGGTGTTAATAAGAAAATTCCATTGGTTTAATGTGAGTTGAGGGTTGCATGCTCTATTTCAAAATTTTGGGTAAGGAACTGAATGTCATAAACATGCACATGCACATTTGCTCTTTTTCAGGATAGTCCCATCATCTCGTGTTTTGAGTGCAACGAGATAATGCCAATGGATACGTACAGGGAACATCAGGAAAAGAAGCATGGTGGTAGAAAGGCATGTACCCAGTAACAGTTATTAGAATTGTTCCTTTTAAAGTTGTTAATAATCATAGGTACACACTTGTAAAGATTGTTCTGTACATGTAAAAATTATTTATAACATTGTAAATCAATTCATTTTAATTATTTTTGTTGTTTTGGACAAATATGTACTTCTCTTGGTATTGTTGAAAAAAACATAACAAGATGTAAAATCTCAGTTAACTTATACTCCTTGTTGGAATATTTAATAATGTATTTTTTTTCACATTTCGACTTACAGAGAAGTGCTTGTGAACCGATACACAAACTTTTCTCTGATGCCATTCCAAATTGCAGGTAAGTGGTGTTCCTACACTGTAGTAATATTTATTGCACTGGGTTAACTGGAGATTTGTTCAATTTACATTGTATCATGAATAATGTGAATATTGCTTTTTTGTTTGGCAAGGATACACTGTTAAGTAGCATTTTTTATTTTTATTTTTTCATTTTTCTAGTCACATGTACCGGTATATAGTTTACATTGTTATCTCAAGAAAATCTCCAAAATGTGTAAAAGGCTGAGGGCCTGGGTATTTTTAAGCATATAAATATTTCCATTTACTAAATTCAAGAAGAAGCCCAAAATATTTTTAGCACACACACACACACACACACACACGCGCGCGCAAAAAAAAAACAATATTATGAAATTAATTCCCCTTCTGACCATAATAATTTGATTTCTGTACTGTTTTAAAATACAGCTATGAACGAAATGGAAATGAAGACAGTAAGGTTGAGAACATTGAAAATGAAGACAATATGGTGAAGAACATTAAAATTGAAGACAATATATGTAAGGTGGAGAACACAGGAAATGAAGGCAATTTAAAGGTGGAGAACACTGGAAATGAAGGCAACAAGGTTGAGATCATTGTAAATGAAGCAAATGACTTGAATGAGCACCGCAAAGAGGTAACTCATTCCCACATGTAACATCAATGGAGTGCTAGATTACATTACACTATGTGTACGTGTGAATCCTTGAATGAGATTTTTGCAAATTTTGTAGCTTTAACGGCAGGTCCATGTATGTCTGCAAAGCATGCATATTGTATGGGTAATAAATAAAGTAGATTAGTTAAGGATATACCATCCAACAGACCAGTGTTTTGTCAGTACAGTATATCTGATTAAATAGCGAGACACTCAGCTCTTGTGAGTCTTTGTCTACATGTATATGTATGGTGTTGATGCTGAAAGTGCAACTGAGTATTACCATGCACTTGCACTAGGCCTATACACAGTGTATCTCCAAGACAATCACCTAAAATATGAGTAACATGTATATATAGCACAAGCTACAATACCAGTAATTGCACTGATAGTTTTCATGCTCTTTGTAAACAGGACACAAGGGAAATCCAAGGTAAAGTTAGCAATAAAATAATTTTAAAATGTTTGATTTGTATTGGGTAGTGAAGCAATATATTTGTTTCTATCTGTTTCTTGTTATTTGAAAGGACCTTGATATCCTGAAGGATGTGTTCCCCTTGCACCCGGAGAGCAGCCTCTTAGAAGTCCTTAATAGAAGTGTTGATCTCCAGGATGCCATCAGCCAGATGTTAGAGGCGGCCAGCAGACCTCGGACTCCTGGTAAATTGATGTCTTTGTCGAGTTTATTAAAATGGACATTAACTAATATGAATCAAGGAAAAGAAAAACTGAAATATTTCTACGTAATGACATGTACAGTATTTGGAATTACATGTAGAGCAAAAATGTTTGGTGCCAATAATACACAGCCCATTTACCAGCCTATTTCACCCCTTGAAGGACAAGGCATTAAGTCAAGTAAGTTGGTATGTACACGCCTGAAAGTAGAATGATAATAATTATTAATATATATCAACACAGATTGAGACAGCTCTTAGAATACTTATTCGCCCCCCTTCTTTAATATTGTTCTATGGACTTCTTTAAACATTTTCAATGGGCCATGGAAATACTGTACATGTACATATCATCTTGTGATAAAAAAAAAAATTATTATACCACACTGTCAGAAATGGTAATATATATTATAATTTTTGTATTCTAGTGTTGGCAGAGGAAAATAAGGAAACAGCTCTAAAAAAGTACAGAGAGATCAATTTAAAAGCAGGAACTCAACTGATTGAACTGAATAGAATGGAGAAGTCAATTTTACTGCAACTAATGCGTATCTATAAGGATCCTTGCATGAGTCTTAACAAGGTACCGGATGTAAACTTTGCAGGCGAAATTGGCGCAGATGTTGGCGGTCCAACGAAAGAGTATTTTTCTAGTGCCATTGAATGTCTCACAAAAGTTGACCCAAAGACTGGGCTGCAACTGTTTTTTGGAGAGTGCGGGCATATGGTACCACTGTGCAGCATGGATGCGGTTTCAGGTGGATGTTTTCAGATGGCTGGTAAGCTGGTTGCACACAGTATTCTGCATGGAGGCACAGGTCTTACTGGTTTAGCTCCTGCAATGGTGAAATACATCACATGTGGTTCTGTAGATGAGGCACTGAACCTGGTTACACTTAATGATGTTGCAGATGTTGATCTAAAAAGTGCTATTGAAAAGGCAAGTTGTGTTGAATTTAATTGACTTCTTCAGAATTCTCAATTAGAAACAATGTCAACTTTTCAATTTTGGCATGTTTAGGTAGGCATAGAGGTCATTTTTATAATTAATTAACATATCCAACAATAAAAAGGTACGTGAGGGTGATTGATAAGCTGGTCAACATACTGTACCTATGAATTATAATATTATTTAATATTAAATAAGTAATTGCTTTTTTAAGATGATACACTAACTGTGTAATAAAATATGTGGTTATTGTTCATCGTGGTGTATGATAGGAGATGAACTTTATTCGTTTGTCCATTCTAACTGTCCATTCTAACTGTCCATGTGGATGGCGTATTATTAACTGTGTCTGCACAGTGATGGATGTCAAATTGTCTTTCTCACCTTTGTATGGTCACATGAACACATGAATGCAACCAAACACAAGCATTCCTATGAATTAACTGAGTTAACTTTGTGACCCTACATTTACAAAATGAGAAGTGCCATTATGCTTGTTCAACATCTTTTAACACATGGTGGGGGATGCAGTGTGGGAGGAGCTTGATATAATTTATTGTGGGAGGCAGGGGTCATACTTCAGATGGCTTATACAGTAGGGGAACATTATACTTGGAAAAGATTTTGCAGGCAACAAATTTAACATGAAAATAAAGAAATACCATATGCAATGCCATAACATAAGTAGACTGTCACACAAAACCTAACTACTCCCTCTACAGCTGTAGAGCCATAAAATGCAAGTAAAAAATCTCCAATATTTTAGCTCTTATGAAACTGCAAAAACACCTACTACTGATAATGATCACTTTTTAAAGTTGGGAAACTTGAAACATGAAATAGTATAATCAAGCCATAAAAGCTGTGGATTTGTAATTACCATGTTAATTGTTTAGGTCTCTGGTGACAGCTGCGTTGTCACTCTCACTGAAAGTGAGAGAGACATGTTAGAGGGTCTCATGGTAAGACATGGATGCACTGACCTTCCTCTAACAGACAGAAATAAAGAAAAGGCTATTCAAGATGTGATGGTTGGTGAAGTGCTGACAACAAGAACAGCTGCCCTTGATGCTTTTTTCAGTGGTTTGAATGCTTTAGGCCTTGGAGCATTTCTTAGAGCAAACAATTGTATGGCAAGCATTGTTTTTCCAGCAGTTGAGGATGTAGATGTAGATGTTGACCTAATGGAAGCCAGGTTTGAAAAAGTACCTCAGGAGCTTCTAGAAACTGAAGAGCAATCAAATGCTTACAATTGGTTTTTCTCATTTCTGAGAGAAAGTGACGGAGAAATAGGTATTAATTTTATACCATTCTTTGAAGTTACTAAACAATACTAAGCCACTGAGGAGTGAAGCCTCACCCCAAACCAGAACTTTTTGAATTTCATTTGCTGCATACATGATTATGTTCTCCCCCAGTCCTGGTAATAATTTATTATATTATTGATTATACATGATTCCCCATAATTTTACCGGCTTGGGTAGATTGAAACATTACAAATGGGGGTGGGATCAGTGACACACAGTAAAGCATTCTGTCTGTCATGCTCCTTGCAAGTCAGTGTTAGTAAGAAGCTCAGTGAATTCAGCAACAACTACATTAGAATGGTTAACAGTTGTTTATTTGGTTTCTGTAGGACGGTATGAATGCCACTGGCCATAATTAATAGCTATTGCTCACTGCATTTCTGCACCGTTACCCTTTGGCTTGTTTCATGGAAAAGAGGGGAGTGTGATTTGAGGGGAATATGGCTTTCTGAAGTAGTGAAACTTACTTTTATTACATATGTGTTTTCATGATCATCAAGGACCACTGCTGCATTATTTATTTCAAAATTCATACATATTTAGGGATCCAACATCACAGTTACATTACAATATAGTTGCCAATTGACTTATACGGTACTATTTGTTTGTTACTATTGCTTCATATAGACACCAATACTGGAAAGAAACTGATAGCAAGCCTGTTAATGTTCATCACTGGATCATTCATTCTGGGAAATCAATTGCAAGTGCAATTCAATACAGATCCCTCAAAGCCTCTTCTAGAAGCTGACAGTTGCTTCAACCGAGTGATACTCCCAACTTGTCATAGCAATTATCAAGGCTTTAAGGAGGCCTGCATCAGGTCTCTTTCCTGGGGTGCTAAGGGATATGGAAGATTCTAAGGTCACTGTGGCGAGCTTTGTTCAGTTGATATTAACAGGCCAAAATTGGGACCTGAATTGCATGTTCAAATAAAGTTAATATTAGCTCTGTAAGGAAATGCCTATGCAGTCTTGAGAAATAACACTCCATCGCCATGGTTAACTTGCCATATTTGCTTAGTGATATCAAGAAAGTTAGGTACTTTCAAACATGATCTTTGTGAGCTCTGCAACTATGTTACTATTCAAAGGTTTTTCTAAAGGGCTATTACTAGATATAGCACTATTTTCATTTTGTTTACATTTGCTATAACAATCTAAAAAAGGTCTCTTCCCTTGGTTACACAGAGCTACCCTGATATTACCAGCTCCGGCTGATTTTACCTTTTTTACTATTAATGTAAACTCAAATAATCATAGTACTCCTACATGTTAATGTTAAAAGAAATTGGCAATTTAGTGAAATAAAAGCCATTCATGTTCACTTTCATCTCAAATTGCTTTTTCCTCCAATTTCATTGAGTAGTTTACTTTTCTCAGAGAATTTGTAAAGAACAGCAGTTGTTTTCATTCTCTTTGGGAACAACACAACTATGCAACACCTACAGGCATGCCTATTGAGACTCAACATGGAGTGTGTGATATTCAAGAGAAATTTAACCTCACGTTTATTTCTTTTATTATAAACCTCGTGAGTACATTCCTAAGATTACAGTGGCGCCCTCTTACAACGGTGCAACAAAACAGCAAGAAAAATTACAAGAAAAATTGCTTACTCTAGATCTAACAGGGCCTTATTACCAAGGGCTTTCACTTACACTATACATGTATCTAGGTATGCTTGGGTTTATAAAACATGAATCTATATCTTCAATCAAAGTACTAGAAACTTAACTACATCATTCTTTCCACTTCATGCAAGATTCTTTGGAATAGGCCAATGCTGTACACATCACCATCTGTATTTTCCAAGGTTATGGCCCGGAGCAACAACAGCTGAGCATCAGACAGTGTGCAAGGTGTTTCAGGAACTTCCACAATATTGTCTTCAGCATCAGCGGCTACAGGACCTTGCCAGTCAACTCCATAGTCGTGACAATTCTACATCGGACAAAAGTACTGCTTTATAAATTATTAATACATTCAAACCTGTATATAACGGCCCTGTATTAAGCAGTCACTTCTATTAAGCAGCCAGTTTTCAAAGTCCCGAGTTACATCTGGTACTTTAATTAAACCTGTATTAAGTGGCCACCTGTATCAAAAGGCCACTTTCTGAAGTCCAGAGGGTGGCCGTTATATACAGGTTGGACTATTTTTAATTGGGAAGCAGCATGGCTGAATGGTTAGGGACACTTACTGAATATGAAACACAGCTTTAAGGTGTTTCACTACAGTTTTTCGGGAGCCATACCTAATGTTTTCAATTAGCTTTCTAGCAGACTTTCCTAAGTGGGATCAATGTGAAATTTTTACCAACTACTAGTCTTGGATTGTAGTTTGGTTTGATGTACTTTTAAGTGAAATCGATATTGCCATAGCAACGATAAACAGAAAACCTCGAAATGACTTAAAACTTAAACTCATCTATTATTTATTATATAGTACCTCATCATTTAATGCCAAATCAGACTGTAAAGCCCAGCCACCAGTGTTGTGAACACCCCTTAGCCAAACTTGAAGAGGACTTAGATTTCTCTCAGTTCTAAGTGGGTGATGTGACCAGGCATTTGTCCATTGTGTAAGATGTCTGTTCAGCACAGGAAGATAGACATAGTGCAAGCACCACAGGTGCATAGGATTGTTTGGATCCAAAAGATTACAACTCTCTAGATGATAAAACAAGTCGTAAAAGAGGCACAGACATCCCTCAAATACATCCTTCCATAACCGCTCTATGCGTTGGTTATGGGTGCTTTTACCTGAACGAAAAATGGAATATGGAAAAACTGATTGTTATAACCACCCTGTTTTAACATATGATGAAAACCAAATATTTTTGATGTTTTGTTGCAAAGGAAAAAAATCACAGCATTGTAGCTAAAAATGCAATCTCATTGTAATAAATCAAACATGCTCATGGTGAGGAAACTATACAATCCTGTAGTGATAAAGTACCTTCCAGTTCTTTCGTGGAAAAAAACATTGGCATTACATTCTTACATACCACTCACACTTACAGTGTAACAACTAAATAGGCATCATTATGTTTGGCTTGTGATAGCCAACGAACATGACTGCTAGACATACCTGCAATAACACTGCCACGCCCTGGTCCTCTATCAGGATGATGCAACATAAACCATCCTACGTCATAATTTTCGCCTCCTTTATCACATCTTACTCTAGATGGTAGGCCATAATTTGAAACAGCTTCTTTAAAAAGATTCAGGACAGTTTCAGCTTTATTGTTGTCTGAGGCATGTAGGTAAACGGGCAGTCTAGAATATCCATCCACCCCTCCATGTACAACTATTCTCCATCTTAATTGCAAAAAAGACATTATTTTTATCATTATACAGCTTCAAGTGCAAGTCCGCTTTAAAATACAATAATCAATAACTGATACATTTGTCGGTTCAAATATTGCATGCATGTTCTTTGAGAAAATTTTAAGCAGTAAAGATAAGTTTTTCTCAATGCTGCTATGGTCTGGCACAGTCTCATTCAAGTATCCTCAATAACAAAACTCCTGACAATGTACATGCCTATAAGCTAAAAAAGAAATCTTTGGAATAAATCCTCATCATTAATAATTATTTAATCATTCCACCCTTTTTTTACAAGTTACAGACTATTTCACTGTGTCCTCTTTACCTTATTAACTTGTGATTCCCATCTATGTGCCAAAGTGCTTGAGGGGAATACACGTTATACACTCGACGTCGAATTGACAACCTCCATCTTTGTAGAACGCCTGTTGGATCTGTCCGAAGAAGAGACTGTCTAATTCTCTCTCTCTGAAGTCTGTGCCCCATACTCTGTAGATGACCTCTGAGCATTCTCAAGCCCACTCCAGGGTGCTGTTGTTGGACTGTTTTCACCAAACTATCAAGATCGTCATCACTTATTGTACTGTACGTCCCTAGAAACCAAAGCAATTATGTTTGAAGTGATCTATCCAGTGTGTGTGTGTATGTGTGTAGGGAAGGGGGGGGGGGGGGGGGGGG
>BLFK01000302.1:44002-49002 GCA_014634185.1 Astreopora myriophthalma | reverse complement strand
TTCTTAAAAAAAAAACCGAATTGGCATACAACTTGATTAGCACAACTGGCGACTAAAAGAGAGTGAGTTGTTTTAAAAAGCCATACGAAATGGCATAAAGACGTCGTCCGCATCCCTGGGCTACATTTGATGGTTTTCACCTGACGTGACAGCGGCCATGTTGGTTTCCCAAACTTATCATTAGAGGGCAAAATTACTGAACACTAATTGGTTAAGACAGAGGGCATTTTTTTTCTTGATCAGGGCAATTTTAGCAATCAAGATGGCATGATTACTTGATCCTCAATGGGTAATATGTTGTTTAGCACCTAAAAACTCTAAAAATAGCTTTTAAGTTAAAAAAAAAACAAACAAACAAACAAAATGGCCGCGCGTTTCATTGATAATTGAACATTTGGAAAATGGTAGCGAACATAAAAGCACAAAAAAGAAGTACAGATTACTAGACGGGCTGAAGTTTTTCAAAAGTGGACAAAAACTAAAGGAAAGAATGAGCAACTTGAAATATATGACCTTCCACAGCTGGACGAAGCACAATCCAGACAACGAGCCCCTCAAAGCTTTTAACTGATTCATTTTCCTGCGAGTTACTTTATTTTTTACTTGAATTGGCGGGGTATGAAGGGTTGAACGTTTTTATTTCAACCAACATTATAGTACTGAGCAGACAATTTGAATAAGTGATGAAGTCAACAACAACAACAAAAACTGAAAACAACAACCACATTCAATTCTAGCGTGCGATTTTTGAAAGCCTAAAAACCGTTCGGGCTTATTTCAGGTGCCATAGTTTTCCTTTGTTATACCTTGAAAACAAAAACGTTTTTGAGCATAAAACTTTGCAAAAAAAAAAAAGTTGTTTCATTCATTTATGGCCCACAGACATAGGTGGAAGGGAAATTTTCATTTAACCCAAGACAAACTTTACCGTGTTTGCAGCGGAAACGGCGGCTTCGCAAATTACAGATCTGTAATTTGCGAAACGAGGTATTTCTGACCTCTTGGCTCGCCGCTTTTTGTTCATAATTTATCATTGCAACGAGGTATATTTACGAAAAGCATTTACGAATGTAATAAAACAGGTAAAAGTTCGCTGTGATCTGACAAGAGCTCGTTTCGCAAGATACAGATCTTTAATTTCAAAACTCTGCACTTCCGGTGTTTATTCAAAACTCTGCACTTCCGGTGTTTATTCTTCAATTTTGTTTACATCACAACGCGCGCCGAACCATGATCCCGGCCATGATCTCATTTGATATCATTATTTTACCCTTCATTTGTTTTCATTTCGTTTAGTTTCGTTTCGTTTCGTTTCGCAAAATACAGTAAACCGTGGAAACCCAGTAGTCATCTTTTAAGTGACAACCACCAGCATGTGACAAGTTCAGCGTACAAGCTTTAAAAGTGCAAGAAATGTTAGCGATGAAATTGCGGTAAGCTTTGTCTAACCTATGACATGTGTCTACCATTAACGTCGATTGTCGTTAATAATAACTATCCCATTGCCGACATGTACAAGTCCGACCAAACATTCAAACAACAGAAGCCTTTTGGCTGACGCCGTGAACGAAAATGTTCAATTAAGAACGGATAATCGAAACCGATCAGCCAGTGAGTTTACCGAATTGCAGTCTGAAATTACAATTGTTTAGTACTAAAAGGTTTTCCGACAAACTTCCGTTGATTATGCTTCACTTTGCACGTATCAAATTTAATCGAAATAGTTTAAAGACAATACATATAGGTGTTGCAGTAACGTGTACACTTGTGATATTTTTAGACTCTCTTTACTTTTATAGCATGTTTTGCAAAATCCAGTTATTGTTTTGCAAATTGGTGACTTCGCACAAAAGCAATCTACAGGGTGTTTCACAAGTTCGTGCCCTTTTCCTACAAGACTGTATCTCACTTATTTTCGCATTTTGGAAACCATATTTTTTCAAAGAAATTACTTGACTTTAAAAGGACATTCAGGCTACTGTGTTGAAAGTGCAAACGTTGGTTATTAACTTGCAAGGTTTCACAGACCCGCTAGTTTAGAGAGCAATATTTTTTCTCTGTTCAAAAAGGGGCACAAACTTTTGAAACACCCTGTATATTTGTTTTTTCTCCCGTAAATTTGGATTTGCAATATGTCTCAGAGGTACTTTTCACGCTTATTTTGACAGATATTTAACAAATGTTGACCGGCCTACCTTTGCCATTTTGCTACGAGAAGGGATTTATAAAATTCAGAAATTCCGGATATAATTGACTAAAAATATAATAATAATAATAATAATAATAATAATAATAATAATAACAGAACGGACATGAAATAAATTGAACTGAAATCCTGGATAAGATAGGGAAATTAGATGAAAAATAAAAGCTTAGGCGTGCGCAGAAAAAAAAACCAAAACTTAAACAAGGGACTACAGCTAGTCTGCTGATCTACGGAACATGGTTTAATAACTCATAACGTTTTCCAGTCACGTACATAGTGAAACTCGAAAATTCCAAAGGCTCTTTCTTACAAAAGATGTGGAAAACCCAGCGTGACAATAATGTAACGGCCGTCACGCTGTGGACTTGATGGGGCTTTGTTTGTTTGATTTGATTTGCGTTGATTAGTTTGATCTTGATTTTCTTGAGATTGCTGTATTTTGATAGCTCTGAATAGTGTTTAGAGATTTCGACTTCGTTTTCGTAGGACGTAACGTTACTCGCAATGCGGAGAACTTTCTAGCACAATCTAGAAACCCAAAATGAGATCAACTTTCAAGCAATGCGATCTGTACGTTTCCGGGACACGTGTTAGTTTTTTTTTCTTCTTGAGAGAGAACGCTTTTGTAATCGACATGTGCTTGTGATCGAGAGATAATCTGTTAAATACATCGGAAATTCGTGTTTTAAACTGTGAGTCTTCAGTGTCACTGGGATAAGCAACGGGCCAGCTTGAAACTTCCTCCAAAGAAGACCATTATCAAGCTTCAATTTTATAAACCAATATATATATATATATATATGTAGTTTCTGATTTGCCAACTTTATCAGGTGGCATCAAAGTAATTTGTATTTTTGTTTTTTTCACGCATGTTAAGGGTGTTGATGCTGCTAATGTTTGTGGGTTTAAGTCCACCAACACAAGGTGATAAGAAGGTCACAAAAAAAAAAGACCCGAGGCGTGGGGAACGGAACCATACCCCTGAAAAAAGCCGAAATGAAAGAGTTCGATTGAGTTGTCGAAGGAAATTATACTATCTTTAAGAAGCCTGGAGATCACGAGAACATTCATTTTTCTGTGTCACAAAACAACACAGAAATAGCGCCGATTCCCTCGAAATTGGTCTTGATTTTTGTTTGTACCGTCCTCACTACAACTAATGCACATGTGTGATCATATCTCAGAAGTAGGGAGCCCAGGTGTTATCACAGGCCCCACAGTCGAAGTATGAAAATCTCGTACGAAATCTATAGCTTTCGTGAAGTATTTTTATAACTTGGATGTCCCATTTTACGATTGGTATGCCTGTGGTTTATAAGCCATTTGGTTTCCTCTGGTATCCCTTACCAGCTTACAATTTCAGTAGTTAAATAATGGTGTTGTTTCTTTGGCTAAAAATAGAACTGAACGGGAGGTGGCGTGGCCAAATGGTTAGGGCACTGGATTTGCACGCAAATGTTCCGGGTTCAAATCTCGCTCTGATCTCAACTCCATCAGGCCTTGTAAATAGTCAACTAGTTGCCTCCATCCAGTTGGGTTTCTTAACGTTATTCTGTTGATTTCAATTGTTACTTTCTACACACGGTCCCACAAGCTTGAAGCCTTAAATATAACCGTCTGTGAATAAAAGCTTCCCGAACATGTCGAAATAAATTACAGGATTTTATAATGAGTATATCCATATACTTACGTTGACAGGAAAGGGACAATTTTAATTTCAATCCTACATATTATAAACTGCGGAATCTAAAGCAAACATTTCAACGACAACAATTTATTTACGTTCCTTTGCAGCTTCTTACTGTTACGGCGCATTTCAAATGAGAGCTAAATATTAACATACATCAAGTATGGGAAATTGGCTTCATATAGTCACCATAATATCGATTTGCTGTTTGCCAGGTAAGTCAATGATCTTTTTCCCCGCCCTCGTGTTTTTAGAAAACTATTTAATGCATTTGTTTGAATTGACTTTACTCTTTGAGCTGGTTATCACGAGCACGGAACACGGCGTTTAATTTCAAATGGTTGCCGCGTCCTCCGCGAGTGAATTTTTAAGACGATAGTGTCTTGAGATGATGAGTTTATCAGTAGTGACGAGGGTATACTCGGAAAAAAAGACACCCGAGTGCTCCTTACATGCAGGAGTCCAAGCTATGGCCTTCTCGATCGACCAGTTTGGATGCTGCTAACACTGAGCTACAGTGGAAAAAAACACGTCGTTCTCAACCAACAATCGAAGCAGAAAACGTTGGGGAGTAAAGCATTTTATGTTTCTTGCCAACTTATTACTTAAAACTGATGAAGGCTGACTGAGCTCTGTCTGCTGGGCAACCATAAATAAGGCATCAAGCCTGCCAAATTGGCTGTTTGCATGAATAAAACTTTGACCTAATAACAGACAATCGTTCATGAAAGGTGTTACTTATTGTAGTTCGTGATGATAGTTGAGCTAATCGTTTGTCTCACGATTGTGTCACCAATAAGATCGCGGATTGTGGCGTTTCGAGCGCCATGTATACCGCTGGTCTTCATCGGGCGAACCAGCTGACCAGATCAACAGTATAGCAGCCGAACGTGCGACCACAATTCTATCGTGTCACAATCGTGAGACAAACGATTAACCCAACTATCAACGGGCAATCTAGTAAACCCTGAACTAATTCCACCTAAATGTAAGGGAAAAACCGAGTAAACAAGAATAACTAAGAAGTACCCTAAAAACAACTACCCAATGTGGGAGGGAAAAGGGAGGGAATCAAACTTTTCTTAAGTCAAGCTGGGAAAAAAGAGG
>BLFK01000302.1:29002-39002 GCA_014634185.1 Astreopora myriophthalma | reverse complement strand
GGCTTGGTTTCTCATACCAGTGATACAGTAGTTGTACCATCCAAGTCCAACCCAAGAAGTCCACATGTTGTGAATCTGTTCTCGAATGGAAAGGTGGAATTTTCCAACTGTCCCGGATTTGCATCTTTTTCCATTTGTGCCCACGTCCTTGGTGCATGTATGAGCAAAGATCGTCTTTCAAACTTCCTTCGCTGCCTTGTAAGTACGAAACAGAATTCTGGAGGAGTCAATTTACCCGCAGCAGTAACACATGGCATGCCCAAGGGAAGAGGACGAAAAGGAGAAACAGCTCCAACGAAAAGAAACACCACCAAGAAACCAATCACTAAAGCGGTACATCGACCCTCCCTTGGTGCCAATAGCAACCTAAATAACAACTTTCAGAGCCCCAAAGTGTTTTCTTGTAGCGGCGCAGTAAACACTCAATCTCCCTCTCAGTTCTCTTGCAGGAAGTAGTTCCTGACACAAACCATCCCCTTCCAAATGTGCCAAGTCAACCTTGCTCCACTACACAGCGTGATTTGGGATTGTACCTGTCGCCGTGGCCGTCGCTTTTGCCTTCGCCAGCCCCAGTCCCGCTGGTGCCCGCTAATGCGCGCAATTCAATGTTAACTCGCTCCAACTGAATATCCCTAGTTTCCCTTCTTAGAGCATTTAGCAGTTTTTCATTTATCTTTTACAGTATTGCCCAGCTCAAACAACGACATGTTTTGGCTGTGGCAATACTTTAAAGCCCAGTTCTTCTATATCTCCACCTCCAGAGATCTTGTCATCGTTTCAAAGATGGTGAGAGAATGGACTTGCCAAGGGCAGCTACTCAGAAAGCAAGGAACTGTTTATTTTCACTGTCATGTCCAGTACGTACAAAGAAAGAAACCTCTTTTTGAAGGCGTGTGGTGTTCAGTTCCTTTAGAAATCGAAGCTTTGCTCACAATTTCGCACAGGCAACACTTAAGGAATAACCTATAGGTATCTGAGTCACGATGGACGAAACTTGACTTGCAATTTATTCTACATACGTTTTTGTACTATATTGATTTTCCTAATATTTTCATGATTTTCAACCTGTCAATTGATAAATACGTTAGAAAACGTTACTGTTGTGTTCCCGTTCAAATGTTTCAGTTAAGTTCCCATTGAAGCGGTGTTTTAGGATAGAAATACTCCCTGTAATTTGAACTTGGAAAACAGAATTATGAAATAGTAACGTTATTTTATTTCATTATTTCAACCGTATTTTTCAAACGATCGATCTTTGTTTTAGTTACTGTTAGATATTTTCTCTAGGTATTTTGTTGCCAACCTTTTTCCAATAAGTATATATTGTATTTTCAACCGCTCGAACCAATTTACTAACACAATAAGTTACTGCTAGATTTCAGTTAAGTTCCCATTAAAGTGTTTTTCTTTCTTTCTTTTTTTTTAGGGTAGCAATGCTCACACGTTAGTTTCATTATTTCGTTTATTAAGTCACCCCGGTGTTTTGTTTTTAGTCACCCCCATGTTTTCGGCAGACCCCGTCACCCCGCACCCCTGCACCCCGGGCGCCGCCTTTTCCACCGTACGTAATCAAACATGTCCTATCGCCGACTCCATTTTTGGTTGGGACCAGGGTACGCCGAATTACTGGCTGTTTACATGGAGAGAGAAAGATTCCAGAAGGTGAAACAATTTTTGTTCTGTGCAAATGCAGAAACAACTATTTTATCTTCCAACAAGAGGTTCAGTTCTGTGGCTAGAAAAACCGTAGCGCTGGGGCCAAGTTTAGTTTTTGCGATTCAAAGTGAATACAGAAAACAGTATGGGGCTAGGATGATCCGCCTTCTAAGATCTTTCTGGTTCTACGATCTTCCTTCTTCTATGAAAAAGCCCCATAAGCAAAGTTGACAATTTCTACCAACATTGTCCTTTTTTTACCTCATGACACGTGATAATCCAATAATCGAGCATACAACCAACGGAAAAAAAGTAGAGAGAAACGAGACGACATTGAACAGTCACTTACGCCGTCCAAATCCTAGCTCGATAACATGTCTAAATTAGCGGGTTGGTGATTGATTAAACTGGAAAAGAAACGAAAGTAGTGTGACTCTACTAAACTTTCCACGTCACCATCAGCTTATAAAATTTGATTTGCATAATACAGGATACTCTTTCTACAAATGAACATTTTTATTTCAGACCCGACGCGGTTAGGCCTCTGCCTTCATCAGGAATCTCTGATCTGCCTTTGATTACAAATGATTTTTCTTTATAACGACGTACTAAAGCGTGTCGTCAGTAACTTAACTGCGTTGTTTCTATGATTATTGAGTCGTAAGTTAAAACCTGTCTCGCTCTCTCCTTCGTACTGTAATTTGCAAATCTTACACTCTATTATGTAAATCACCCACGTTGATGGACAATCCGGGATGTAGCACGAACTCGCAAAGAAGTACAGTAACAAAGGCTGTCAAACTATTCAAATAGTTTTGAGAAATTTTGAATTCTTCTGTTTCAAATACCTATTATAGGATGCGTAGGGCGCAAATGCATTTCCGGCATAAATATTTTAACGCACTGGTAATTTGCAATTAGCCACTGAGAATCGAGTCATGTCTCAAGTACAGAAATCGATGCAAAATGGCCACAGTATCGGTACAGAGGTCGATTTTATGATTGCCAGGCTCAATTGCAGTGTCATATTAATGATGACTACAGTAAGTGAGCAAATATCTACGATATGTACTCTCGAAATGGGAACTAATTCTCCCAAGAGAGGGTGAGGTAGAAGAACGTATCCCCAATACGCGGCCCTCTAACACAACCTCGTTGCCAGGACTTTTCTCCCGCCCCCTCCTTGGCAGAGAAAAGTCCTGGGAACGAGGCTATAAATGGTATTTTTTAAAAATCTGTTTTTAGTACGAGGTCATGAGACTAGTTATTTAAAGAAGGTATTCCGATTGGTCAGTCTTGTGAAATATGAACCGAGAGGTCATGGTGCTGGGGTTAACAACAGCCTTCACGCGTGGCGCGAAATTTAAAAATAGATTGGAAATAATCATCAGGCCCCAGTGGTTCGAAAGGTGGATAGTGCTATCCACTGGATAAACCAGTATCCAAAGGATAATTCAATTGGTGTCGCTAGCATCACGCTAGAGCTCACGTGACTCCCCTCCCTAAGGTTGATGTTCCCAAGGGAAAGACATACTACAGAGGGATCAACATTACTCCAGTAATTGCGCGCGCGTTTGAGAAGTGCGTGTATAACCATCACATGCACGCGCGGGACACTGTTGAGAAATACTTGAGCTCGACTCAGTTCGCCTACAGGACAGTGGGGAGCTGTATAAATGCACTCATAAGTATGCAGTACATCACGTATAGCTATCTTGAGGACCCTAAGTGCAAAGCCATGCGATTATTTGCCATGGACTTCGGTAAAGCGTTTGACAGCGTTAATCACGAACTTTTTGTCCATTAAGCTTAAGCAGGTGCCATTAAATCCATTCATAATCAATTGGTACTTAAGCTTTCTTGAGAAACGTCAAGAGCGCGTCATTTACAATAGTTTTCGAGGACAGTGGAAATGTGTTAATAGGGGCACTACTCAGGGTAGTGTGAGTGGGCCATACCTATTTAGTATTTTTATCAACGATCAAGAAATTAGCATAGATAATCACCCAGCTTTGTTTAAATACGCGGACGATTCAACCCTCATTGTTCCTGTTTGGAGTAATGGCCACTGTCGCACAGATTTAGTGGATCAGTTTTTAACTTGGTCCAAGGACAATAGCATGATGTGTAATCCGTCGAAATGTAAGGAGCTTATTTTTCGTAAGAAAAAGGTTTTAGTAAGGACATTGCACCAGTCAACAACATTCCGCAATGCACGGAGCTGCCTATTTTAGGTGTTATGTTTCAGGAGAATTGTAAGTACAGCGAACATGTACGTCCTCAGCTGATTAAGGCGAATAAGTGTCTATTAGTATTAAGATCTTTACGGAAGGAAGGTTTCAGCCAAGGCGAAGTTGACCGCCTATTTAGGACCTTAGTTTTAACGAATTTCACTTATGGTCTGTCCGTTTATGGTGCCGTAGACTCAGATCTCACGGTGATACAAAATTTCCTAGATAGGTGCGTTAAAAAAGGAACTACATATCAAAGAGAATGGACATTCGAGACTTTTAGAAAAGGTAGATAGGAAGGTCTTCATGGTACGTTCTGTTGACCCCGATTGCCCGCTGAGTAAAATTATTCCGAAGAAGAAAGAGACAAAATGTAATCTTAGAAACAGAACTGTCCATCATTCTGAAATCAATTTGGATAGGTTTAAGAATGTATTTGTAAATAGGCTAGTTTTTAAATATAATATTTAGATCATCCTTTGGCTAATGATATTCAATAATAATATTTAGATTATCTTTTGTATATTTCTTGCGTATTTTTTATTATGTAACTTAAGATATGTATTTTTATCTTGAGAGAATAAAGATTATTATAATTATTATTATTATTATTAGCATTTACCCGCTGGATAGTGATTTATCCGGTGGATAGTGTTATCCAGCTATCGAACAACTGGGGCCTGGAGGTATAAGGATATGTTCTCTCACCTCATCCTCTCTTGATTCTGGCAAGTACCATTGTTTCCAAATTTTTTTAGACCGAGGCAAAGGTATTGATTGGTCAGTAGCTAGATTTGTGGAGTACATAGTCCTTTTTCTTCGGCCATCAGCAATTTATGGTAGCCCCAGTGTGAGTTCCGCCCAACTGATTTCAGAAAGTGCAGCGCACATATCACGACGTATTTTATGCGTCATAACAAGGATAGGCATATAACAATTTCTCGATTCCGACTGGCAAAGAGCATATCAGTTTATCCTAAATGGAGTGCAGAAAGTTGAAATTGACTTCAAAAAGTTGAAAGATGATTCTGATTAATTAATCTCACAGAGAGCTAATCAATCGCGACCTCTTGAAAACGCAAAAAGAATTGCAAGCGAAGAGAATCAATGGCTGGCGCGTGGAGTAGCTTTTCTGAGCTCAAAAACAGTTCTAAAAACAAAGGCACTATGAAAAGCACTTTTTTTTGGTTGTCGGTTCAGAAAGCGCGGTGATGGAAAATGCCGATAAAATCGAAAATTACTAGCCGGCAAAGCTGAACACATCTAATAAGACAAAGCAAAGCAAACAAAAAAGGAGCGAAAGGTACGGGGGAGTGGATGATTATGACGAGGTATTTTCGCAATTGTTGTGTGTATGTTCACGTAAACACGCAATTTTCCTCGTGTATTTGGGATTGTTGGTTTTCAGGTAACGTCTTAAGAACTAACAATTCCGATTGGTTAATGCACAATAGGCATTGTTCACGCTATGAATTTATCGCATCTGCAAAATGTTGCCTTATGAACAAAACTCATCGAAAGCTTCAGCGAATTTAAACGAAGTCCCAAGCCAGAAATTCAGCTTGAAGCCTGAGCAGGTCAACTTTTTGGGGAATGGAAAACATTTGTGAAACGTACACTAACGGATATCCGTCCGAACGGGAAAACGTACGGCTACTGAACGGATGGCCAAAGCCACTTGAAACGGCTGAACGGCTAAAGAAAAAAAAAAGAAGGAGTAATTGCAGAATACCCGGCCACTAGAAGCGGCACCTCTAAAAAAGATGGCGACGAGGTTGTGCGGCTACGTGGCTATGTGGCGACGAGGCGACGTGGCGACGCGGCTACGTAGGATATGTGAAAACTTGAATTCAACATTCTCTTTGCGTAACACATTTCTAACGTATGAACTTCCATAACCTTTTTGTGGGCGGTTACCTAGTAGCTTGATGCAGGGAAATTCCCATTGCTTTCTTTTGTATTTATACATCTTCACGGCGGATATGGTATAGTTCACTCTTTTATCACGCTTTTAGAGCGTGGGAACTCTTTTACGTTTAGAACGAGGCAACTCTTTTGTTTTGGTTGCC
Source organism: Astreopora myriophthalma (assembly GCA_014634185.1). NCBI lineage: Eukaryota > Metazoa > Cnidaria > Anthozoa > Scleractinia > Acroporidae > Astreopora > Astreopora myriophthalma. The sequence goes on along the minus strand of BLFK01000302.1, from coordinate 33,046 downwards.
CGTAGCTGCGTATCACGTAGCCGCTATTTCTAGAAGTGTTTCGGGGTGGCCGGGTAAATTGAACGGATGAAGCTGAAGAAATTTGAACCGCTTAAGGTAGACGGCTGAATGGCTGTGCCAAATTGAACGGCTAAGGGTGAACGGCTAAACGGCCGTAGAAAAAAAGTCAGGGAGCTTAAGCAAAGGCGTTTTTACCACATTTGTATTGCTCAGCGTCTTTACTCTTAGAGACGATTTGCTAAAGGGATTTAGGCGAAACCACTGAGCAAGAATACAAAACGTCCACTTCCGGTTGACCTAAGTCGCTCAAAAAGGCCTTAAGCTCCCTACTTGAGAACGTGTGAACGGCTGAACGGTTACAGAAACGGGTAAAGATTATTTCCAGCTGATATGCTATGAATACGAAATTGATTTTGAAAGGAAAGCAGCGGAACACCTGCAGAAGAAAATTTCTAGTCATCAGAAATGCAAAGTGATCAGACAACCGGATCTATTACTTTCAGATCACACGAAAATCCTTGAGTAGCCAGCCACAAATTTCACTTCGCGTTTCCGACAAAAACAAACAAACAAACAAGCAAAAACGAAGCATAAAAAACAAAAAACAAACTAAACCAAAAATCCAGATCAAACACGAAACATCCCTAAGAGTATTTCTAGTAAAATGTTTACTAGTGAAAAAAGTACATGGCGCTTACTTAGAACGAGGAAACAGTTTCTACGGGCAGCGGTGTTTCTGAAGTTATACCCAAGCTAAGATTTGCACACTCACCACTTTCATCTGAATCAACTACAGCACAATTTTTTTCGAACGGATTACATTGGTGTGCAAACTGTTGCATTTTTATAACGCCTGATGAAAGGCAAAAAGGCGTTCGAACGGATAGTCGTTATTGTACGTTAGGAGAAGTGTCCATGCAAATGTTTACAAGATCAGCCGACCCAGGAAAGGTTTTAAGGTACCTGGCGATTTTCGCGATTTAAAAAATGTCGCGAAATTAAAGTCCCGCAAAAAAAAGATGCCGCAAAAATGAAAGGCGCGAAATTTAGTGACCTATATAAAAACCTTTATTTAAGTTTTCCGTCCGCAAAAAGTATACACACGAGTAGGAGGATTCAAATTTTAGTTTAACGCATGTCCTTATTCCTCATCATCTGACTCATCTTGCTGAATTAGTTCCTGTAACACTTGCTCAGGATAGTCTTCAAATTTGCCATCGGCATCTGGCTCCCTCTTGTTCTCTATGATAAGCTGCTTGAGCCTCTTCATGATGGCTTCATTCTTTTCAGAAGCGTCGATCTCCGCAATCCGTTTCACTGCTAATTGGCAGCGCCATCGAGTTAAATAGGGCCTCGTTTGCTTATAACACTGTACTTTTTAAGATATGTTATGTTTCTGACATTGTTGAAAAGTTTAGCCAGTTGCTTGTTGCATTTCTATTCCGTTGTGGTTAAATAAAATACAGAAATGGAAGTTTAAAAACGAGCACCAGTTACTTGACTCGCGAAATTTAATTACCTTGAAAAACGGTGATTCGTCAAAATCGCAAAATTTAAGTCCCGCGAAGTATTCCAATGATAATAATGATATCGCATTTATATAGCGCATTTTCTATGAAGATATTCAAATGCGCTTTACAACACCTTGCGGGGGACTTTGCCAGACTGCTTTATGGTGCAGTTCATAATCTTAAGTCTAATATCGAGTAGAATTCACAGGTGCCCCCAGAACAGAATGAGTGATAGACCATCACACCGGGGACTACGTCCCCTACTCTTCTCGAACAGACGGGACCTACGGTTTATCGTCCTTATCCGAGAAGACTAGAAAGTTTAACCATTTGCAGATGTCATTACAAAGGCTGCACCTTCTCCTCACTCATTGTAAGACCCTAAGTGTTGGTCCGGCCGGGATCTGAACCCACGACCTTCTGCTCAGCAGACTGGTGCCTTATCCCTTTGTGCTAACCAGGTGGCGGTCCAATTCCAAATTCGCAAAATTAAAGTCGCACGAAAATAACTGATAATAGGGGTATTACGGCTATTAAGGTTTTAAGATACTGAAGTGCTGATAATTAAACTCCAGGCCCCGGTTGTTCAAAGGTTGGATAACGCTGTCCACTGGATAAATCACAATCCAGCGGATAGGCGCTTGCAAAACCAATTGAGTTATCCAGTGGATAGTAATTTATCCAGTGGATAGCGCTGTCCACCCTTCGAACAACTGGGGCCTGATGTTTCCTCTGGTTTCCGGCCTCCATGTTTACATTTACGAGTTCTTATTTCTTCCAAATTGCACTGGAAATCATGTAGCTATACTAATCAGAACCTGTGTTATCTTCTCATGTGAAGCCTTCTCAAGAACAACACTTACGTGGGATGCCTCAGTAAATATCCAGTAAATATCTTAGTAAATATCATCGTTGTCACAAATTACAAAGTTGTTTTGGTTGGCTAGTAAGTGGACCAATATGATTTTCTTTTAAAACCGCAACATTCATTAGGCAGTTTACTTCAACCAATGGTAGCGGATCATGTGTACACGTCATCTGCATGTCATGCTACCAAGGACAAAGCCAGTGTGGAAACATATTGAAGTGCTGAGTCTGGCAAGACTAACAAAGTGCTGGAACTAGCCGAAATCGGGGAAAGAAAGTGAAATACCCTCTATATATTACACGGAGATTGATTTGGTGCAGCTATTTGCTTTGTTGGTCTTTTATTGAATCGTGCATTGAGTGTGCTTTCAGTTTGTTTTTGCACCTGTGTTTTCAACTGATCGAACAAAGTCAATTAACTATCAAAGGGTAATTTGTTATTAGAAATTCAAGGGAATGGATCTGAGCATTAGTTCTTACTAGTATGAAGATTACCCCACCCCAAGGAAAGGGAAAAGTCATCACCATGCCTGCACTGTGGCAAAACTCGTTATATGATACGAATGCACAACAAACCAGCTGTACTCAGCCGGTATAACGACTGGATCACAAGTTAAAGATCTTATTGAATGACTCCCGCAACTTTCTTTCATTGGCGGCTTTTTAAAATAAGTGGCGCCTTTCAGGTCCGACTTCTATCCTTTTTTGGCGTAATTCCTGCAGTGAACGGTTTACGTAGATCAAATACAAGAACCCAGATTAAATATGAAAGTATCGTGCTAAAATTACTTAAAACCCAAAAACCATCTCAACTTGTTTATCAGAGGCTTGTCTGCAAAAAAAAAAAAGAAAAAAAAATGCGAGCAGCTAATTTCATATTTCATATCAGGAAAAACGGAAGAAGGATATATTTTCTGGCTCCAACGATTCTCTCAATTCAAATTTCAAATTTTTACATCGACGTTTACCGGGGAATTTGCAAACAAACAAACAAAAGTAGGAGCCATTTACCATGACAAATGTATCTTTTATCATAACCGTGAAAGAAAGAAGTTAATACGCTTTTTTGGGGGAATGTTTTTTGGGCTGTGGTTTCTACATGGATAAAATCTTGTCAAATCCCTCTACAAAGCAACCAATTATGTAGCTGTTGTCGGACCCACAGCTAACGACTAACTGGCTTAAGATACGACACACCAAACAACGATATATTTTAAGGACAGTCAGTTGATTCACAATTTATTCCACCGATAATCCAAGATCATATCGTAAAATATCAGTCCCGCTTGGCAGTACTTGGCCAAAATGACTCCAAAGACAAGGCAAATTACTCTTCTACGACCAATCGCTTGACGAAGCAAAACAAACAAAACCAAAACGCGGTTGGGCGGAACTATAAATGAATCACGTTTCTAACGCAAAGCCAACGACGTCATTGTGACTCCGACATTTGCGGCTAACATAAACGAAGTCATAGGTAAATCCCTAAATAAAAAGCGTATTGAGGATAACGCGTGCATGTCATCCGTTACAAATTGACTTTAGAGACAGCCCTCGGTCTGGGCCAGATAGCGCACAATACAAACTTCAAATCAATTTCTGACTTCCAAGTGTTGTGTCTGGGTATGCTACTCAAAGGTCAAGACCCAATATTAACTAGCTTTCT
>BLFK01000297.1:3020582-3034446 GCA_014634185.1 Astreopora myriophthalma | reverse complement strand
TCTTCTTCTGATGCGTATAGCGCATGTTCATTTGACGTCTTCCTTTTGTTGTATAATTATAACTGTTCTAAACCAGTTCATAGTGCACAGTTTCCTTTAAGCTTCTTCGCACTTTTGTCTTCGTCATCAACATCCTTAGTGACGTCGTCGTCATCTTCGTCGTCATCGTTGTCGTCATTGTCGTCGTCGTCAGCATCATCGTCATCGTCATAATCAACACTTTTTGTCATTTGTGTCTTTTTTTGTTTGTCTCCTTAATCAACTACTCAGTGATGAGTAATTTTCTTGAATCGTATAGGGAATGCGTGTTGGACTTCAAATGTTTGTTGCATGAACCTTATATTCCCTGCACCAGTTCATAGTTCAATTTTCTTTAACTTTCAGTCTTCACCACTGCATCGTCACAATACATTTTTCATCGTTCGTCGCTGTCGTTTTCTCGGTATCCTTAATTCTATCAATACTTTGTCAAGTTTTACGTGGATCAGATAATAACAGTACTTGGCGTCCACTCCTGGAGCGAGCAATGACAGGGAGGATTTCAGTCATCTCGGTGTAACAGCTATTCAGTTGTGATTAATCTTCTTTTGATGCGTATATGTTCCTTTGACGTCTTCCTTTTGTTGTATAATTATAACTGTTCTAAACCAGTTCATAGTGCACAGTTTCCTTTAGGCTTCTTCGCACTTTTGTCATCGTCATTATCATCCTTAGTGACGTCGTCGTCATCTTCGTCGTCATCGTCATCGTTGTCGCCAGCATCATCGTCATCGTCGTCGTCATCGTTATCGTCGTCGTTGGCGTCGGCGTCGTCTTCGTTACCATCATCGTCATTGTCATCGTGGTCACCATCGTAGGATTTCGCCATCGTCGTTGTTGTCGTTATCGTCATCGTTGTCGTTACCGTCATCGTCATAGTGTGTCCCGAATCAATATTAGTCAAGTGTCCAGTCTTATTTGGGGTAAATAAAAACGGAATTTGAGAGTCCACGCCCCATCCCGGGGTACCCCCAAGCCTCGGGCATAAAACTGTAGTTAAGTTTCGTGAACCAAAGCAGTTTGAAAGCTCAATGTAAATATCCGAGTGCGCTCAACTTTGAGTGCGTTACATCTGAGGTTGCACTGAACAGTATATTAAATTATAATTAAAAGTTAAAACCATAAAGTACCGTGTGAGCCCGTGGTGATGATGCCTTAACCGCGTCTAAGCCGCGTCCTAAAGCACGCGCACGCGCTGTTTCTTTTTGAAAAAGAAAAAAACAAACGAACAAACAAACCAAAGAACCGAAGAAGGGCTGATAATTTTCACCCAAACCAGCCAGGAAATGTGATCACCTAGTTATTTAAACCTTATTCGTGTCCTAAACAAATGCCTGGCCAACTTCTAATCTTAAATTATCATCGATTTAACTATCTTGTCAATGCAAACGCGACCAACGACCACATCTTTTGGGTTATCTACGTGGTTAACACAACTTAAATTGCAAACACTGTCATTGATCTTTGTCGCCTAGTATATCTTAAGGCTCTGCACCATGTTTCTTTTCAGTTGCACCTCCATTCTGTTCGTGGCTAATAATAATAATAATAATAATAATAATAATACCCTTTTGATATGACTGGAATTTCATGGTCCACTACCACTCACATAATGCTAGCATCCCCTTACTATGACAAAAATTTAATGGCCTGCCAGTAATTTGCCAATCACGATGTGACATTACAGGGCTAATACTACCACACCCCCTTGATACCACTGGAATTTAATGGACTACCAGTGATTGCCAATCATGATTTGGCACTACCCTTCTATTGCTACCACCCTCCAGATAAGACTTACTTTTATTGTTTGCCACTCATTGCTAATCATAATTTGACACTACTGTCCAAATTCTTCTACCTGCTTGATATGAGCAAAGTTTTACGGTCCCCCAGCCATTGCCAATCATAACATGAAACTTCCCTGAACACGCGACCACCCCTTGATACAAATTCAGGCAATTTCATCGTCGACCTCAGAGGACTACCAGCCCCATAATTCAAATAAATTTAACACTAATAAATTACTATCAGCCTCCTATTGCTGCTACTCTCTTGATACAACCGAAGTTGCGTGGCCAGCTAGTTGTTGCATATCACAATCTGATGCCATCCTGATATTGCTACCAACCCTTAGATAGAAATCATTTTGTGGTCTATCTATGATTGCTGATCATCACCTGATGTTACCCTCCTAATGCTGCCACCCCCTTAAATAATAAGGCTAAACTTTAATGGTTTGCCACAATTGCCAATCATGATATGTTAGCCTCCAAATGCCATTGCCACCCTTGGTAGGGTCTTGATACCACTGGAATTTCTTGGTCTGCCAGTTGTTTCCCATCAGGATTTGACACTAGTGTACTAATCCTACCAACCCCTTGATACTACTGAAGCTTTATAGTCCACTAGTTTTTGCCAATTGTAATTAGACACCACCCTTCTTATGCCACAACCTAATTGATATGACATAACTTCCATGGTCTGCCAGTTGTTGCTGATCATAATTTGAGGCTACCCTCCTAATGCTATCACCCCTTTTGATACGACTGAAACTTAATGGTCTGCTAATGGTTATACCAATCATAATTTGACACCAGCCCCCAATACTGGTACAACACTTCATGGTCCATCTCTGGTTGTAAAAACAGGGCTATTTGAAAGTGGGGTTTAATTAAACCTTGCATTGCAGAAGCCTCTGCCATAATTTGTCGCTTTGCCATTAAAACAAAAAACAAAAACAAAAACGTGTGGCCTCACCATGGGTTAATACGGTACTATACAGCTACTTTTCTTCTCTTAAATTACCTTTGCTTGCTTTTTCAATAATCATCATCTTCCTGTCTTGCTTGATTTTCTTTATTTAACTTTATATCTTTATTTAATGCCTTCCTTACAAACTATTCTTACCTTTACTTGCCTTTGCCATGATCATCTTTCCTCCTCTTGCTTGATTTTGATGCCAGAGATTTCCTTGTCTTGTCCAGTGACTTCATCCTGCACCAAAATAAAACAAAACATCATCAATGAGAACCAGGCACTAGCATTGCTTGATGCTATAAAGTACATTCTCAGAGTCATACCCCATGAAATCTTAGTCATCAAAGCCCAGCCCATCCTATTCCATTTTCTCTCATCCCATCCAGTTTCATGTTAACATCTCACTACAACAAATCTGATGAAGTTTATCAACTCTTACCTCTTTTAAACAATGGAGTGTTGAGCTTTGTTCTTGATATGTCCGTCAGTTCCTTCTGCCTTCGTGCAGTTGACATCAGCTCCTAAAGTTAGAAGAAGGAGATCCGTGGTTGGTACATGTAACTTTTTAATCCTTTGTTTGAACACTTTTTAGAAAAAGCTATTAAAACTATTTGTCTTGCAGGCTTAAAATGTTTTTTAATCACTAATTTTAATCCAAAAACTCAAAGGCAAAATGATTTGGATAAAATATTCGTTTATTAGAAAATAAATTGCCTGGAATCTAAGTTTACCTAATAAGCTAAGAACAAGAAGTCACTTATGGACTCATTAGACGCATGGAGCAGTGGTGCTGTTTAGGGATCGACCAATAGAAAACTGATTTGGGGGGATTTTCGGAGACACAAGACTGGTTTTTTTTGTACACTTAAGGTGGAAAAAGTTCTTTCACTGGATGGTTTTTTTCTTTTTTGGTTGATAAATGCCAGCGCAGATTTTCATAATTTTTTTCTAGGAAAAATCACTTTCCTAATGGTCCATTCCTTAGAATGTTGTGCAAGGTGGTTTTCACTTTGGAACCTGTTGATAAAGTGTACCAAAGTGTGGCCACTGAAATGAAAGCTTCTGAGCAATTTGATGTGATTGTTCCTATATCAGCACTTTATGAAGTTGTAACTCTCTGCATTTAGCGACCAGCCATTATTTATGGAGAAGTGGAGGGGGGGAAATATACCTCCCCCAAGCCTAAAAATGGCAAGTGCACCCCCCCCCCCTCCAAGGCAATTTTTTAATTTGGATGCATGAAGTCACTTCATAGGCTATTAAACAGACACAAAAATTTGTAAGGTGGAAATGTATTCCAGCCAAAATCATTCCAGGGATGGCAGACCCAGGAGGGGGGGGGTTGGGGGGTCTACAGCCCCACCTAATTTCAAGCAAAAAAATAAAAATTGAATGCCGAAAGTAGCATTTCCAAGCTTCAAGATTTCAATTCAAAATATGCTTTGCCATCCCTGCATTCAATAAAGCAGGCTGTGTTAGGTTGGAGATGGATTGGTATTGGTCATCATTGAAGTGTGAAATAGTTGCAGAATAATATTAATAAGACCATTGGACTTATGTTTGAAGTGATTTTTTTTTAACTGGGTAAATATCCCACTTCCCCACTTGGATCCTTGAAATTATTCTATGTTTTGTTTCCCTTCTACACAAACACCAATAATATTAGTTTTTGTGTAAATTAGAACTTCTAGCAGACACAAAAAAGATGACCTCTTACCACTCTAAAGTACCCTTCAACCCCACCCAATGTTTTTCCCCTCCCCCTCCTCTCCACAATAAATGACCGGTCTCTTATCTGAGTAAAAATCTGATCTGTTCAATTGATTTTTCTTTATTTACTTTGATGATTAATGGCTACCGTTTCTTCAGGTTTAAATGACAACTTAATCCATTACTATCACCTTACAGTAAATTAAATGTAATATTTGCCTGGCTCCAGTTGCTGGAAATGAGGATGGCACTACCCACTGGATAAGTCACAATCAATTGGATTAAAGTCAATTAGTTTAGCTGGTGCTTATCTGCAGGATTTCTTGTTATTTGTTGGCACTTTTGTTATCTCTGTAACCTGACCTTTGCCATATAAGCCTCTGGCTTTGACCTCTCATTGTAATTATCCATTATACAGTAGACAGCGCTATCCACCTTTTGAACCACCGCGGCTAGCATTATAACCGTTTGTAATTTAAAGCTATATGCAATCATTTCAAATGAAAGTTACCTGTAGTAATTCGAAGTCCTTTCAGAAATCCATTCGTTCAATGTGTTCCCAAACGGCTGGACCTTCTTCAGCTTCTTCGACGTTGGTGTACTCTTGCTCGCTCATTTTCTTTCCCCAGTGGTTATCAATAGCAGGAAGAACGTCGGCGAGGACTTAACGATGTAAAAACTCACAAGAAGAGGATTAAAAGCTGAAAAATAGCTTCTCAGAGCGCCATGTTGAATTTTTCGTTCGGTTAACTTTCGTCAACGTGAGAAAAGCAAATTAGCATATCATTTGCAATTCAATCAATTTCCAACAAGTTTTTTGGGTCTTGAAAAAGGAAAAGATTTCAATGACAGAAAAAAAAAGAGTTTGACTGAAGGGTAGGAGAAGATATCACTAGAAATCACTTTTTTATAAACAGAGTCTTAAACAACCCCAATCTCGTTAATTTAATGCCGAATGACTTTTCTAACGTTGCTGCAATCCCATGCACATTCTGTGCTGCCATTGGAACTGAAACCTGAGTATTTTAACAGCCGAATTTGTTCCTACAGGCTCATTCGACGGAATAATGCTAAATTATTTTTTCCTCTCTTGTTATGTCTGAACAAGTGCATTTGAACACTTGGTGACTGACGTAACCAAGGTAATCTACTTCATATTGACACCCCGTTTTATGGGTCTTTATGCGGACCTGCCTCAGGTGTTAGTGGGTCCTTTTTATTAATGGTGCTCTTCTCCAGTTAATGCGAAAGCTTATAATTGTAAACTGTAAAAGCTGCTGTCCATTCTTGAGTAAGTACTCAGGTCTAAATATGATCAGTTCTTGGTCAATGCGTCGAGCTGTGAGAATTAACATAATCTCCGAGGACTCGACTGAAGGAATTGCAAGGTACTCAAATAGAAACAGTAAAAATGGTTGAGGTTCAAAGATGGGAAAAAAACCAGATGAGTTTACCGTTTGATCGAGTGGACGATGTTCTCCTAAGCTAAAAGAATCCAAGACATTTGGTTCTCCCACATCACGCTATCATGATTTCACCTCAGAGACGTTTAGTGTTTTATGCAGATCTGAAATCTTATGTTTTAGTTATTTGATATTTTCTCGAACGAAATATATATTTTGACTGAAACTAACACGACTCCTTTAATGAAACCGCCTCGTTTATACGCCGTCTACGGCCCCCTGGTTGTCGGTCAGTAAGGCGATTCCACTGTATCGCTGAACATCCCCAAACAAGTACATGTATCAGTACTTGGCCACATAACTGATGAAAACGTGATCAATAAAGCGTCAATAAGCCTCCACTTTTGGCGAATTCACGGGCCCATGAAAGGATAAGCTAAAGAAAGATGGCTGATCAGTTGATGTACTTTGTAAAGCCTGATTCCCATTTGTGCGATAAGCAGAAGCATAAGAAAAATCGTGTGGGAACGGGCATGAATTATAAGCACAAGAAAACGAACCTTTTCCTTTCTTGGGAACCAGGCTTAACACTACATGTACCTGAAAATTAGCAATCCAATACGTTCTTGCTCGCTAGTCTAGTGGTCACAAATGAGTTAACTAAGCTTTGTGTAATGTAAGTAGAGGTAGAACAGACACCATCGTTTTTAGGGCTTTCTAACGTTAGGTCTTTCGTTTAGGTCAGTGCGCAGCTATCAGTGCTTCTCAGATGACGTCACGGCAGCCATGTTGGTTTCCTTAGGGCGGCCATGTTGGTGTCCCAAACTAGTCCTTCGGGAATTGAACTATATTTTTATGGAAATATTTTTCTTTGGTTCGGTCAAAAAACGTGGCTGCTGATCACGTGGGTGAAAACCAAGAATTACAACAAGCCTGGATTATTTTCAGGCTTCTTTGAAACTGCTTAATTTGCTCAATTAACTGCGATGAGCATTCTGGTCTCTATAGCTGTTACGATTGGCTGAGAAAACAATAGTCTCAAACAAAGACAAAACAGAAGCAATGGACCCTAACCCTAAAAACAATCGAGCTGTGTCCTATAACGATCCAATGAAATTAGGGGTTGTCCTATACTGATGCAATGAAATCAAAGGTTGTCCTATACCGATCCAATTAAATTAGAGGTTGTAAAGAGCTTCGTGGTATCTGTTCCGTTTCCCCGATGGTATGGTCGCAAGTGGCACGAAGTCAAACGACCTTAAACGAAACTACTTGCTAACACGTGATTCAGTTAACACTAAAAGTCCATTTCCATGATGACGTAATCTACTACCAAGTCGACCAGAATGCATTGAGTGTGTTCTATTGTCAGGCAAATTTTACCAATTGTCTCGTTATTCCATTCTGTACATTTTAGATAAACTGATCTTATTTACTGTAGATACTTTGTATAAGGTTGAATTACTAAATTTATGTTATTTAGTTCCTTAGTTTCAAAATTTATTGTTATTTGCATGACCCCGCAAGCTGCATAGCTTTAATTCATTATCATGCTAAAATTAAGGCTGTCTGTCCGTCTGTCTGTCTGTATATCACCATGGAGAGTAGAAAAATTGAATGAGAAAGCGCTTTGACAAAGCATTCTGGTCCTGCTAAACAAAACGACGCCATCAAGCAAATGAACTCTTCTGACAAAGTAAGTAAATTTACCTCAGGCTCGCATGCGTATCCTAATTTTGCTGATGGCGAAATCAAGCCACACCTTTCTTTTACTTTGCGGACAATCCACTGGAAATGTTCTAGAACAAATGACTCTTGAACTAAGCTGCTGGTTTGTTAAGTTACGACAAGAGAGGATGAGGTAACAGAACATTTTCTTCAACCTATTTTTAATACTAGTTATTTAAAGAACGGATTGTGATTGGTCCGTCTTGCGAAATATGAACCACGAGATCATGGAGTTGAGGTTAAAAATAGTCTCCACGCGTGGGGCGAAATTTAAAAATAGATTTAAAATAATTATCAGGGGGGGAACATCGGGATATGTATTCTCACCTCATCCCCTCTTGGTTATGACTTTTTTGCGAAGTTTGAAAAGCAATTAATGAGAAGCAAGGGTCGTTCTCATGCTCTCCACACGGAACGAGTCAGACTTGGACGTGGCCGGCCTCACACCATCCTGAATGAAAGTTCTGATTCAGTTGACAACTTGGCTTAGGGTCTTGCTTCAACGCACATGACAGGACTGCAAACGCTTCATGAAATCCTGAGCTCAACTATTTCTCCTAGCATTCTAGCTCCGAACTCGGATCCAGCATCCTACCTGCCATTCAACTTTAACTTTAAGGATGCTTCCCTCGTTTAACGGCAAATGAAGATTAGAGCTCGGCCCCAAGCCACCACTGTGTTGTAGACACAGAATTTTCTGTGCATTTATGTTGTGGGTTTGTGACGAGGTAGAAACCAAAGTTATCTTCATTTGGTACCGCGCCAGATCCAGGGTCCCATTCACATCCATTAATTCCACTCCAGGAAGAATCCGTATGCATATGTTGAGTATCTCTTTGGACCAACATCCCATTACAATCCGTGCAATTTATTCCTCGAACTGAAATATACTCATACTGTTGGCATCTGTCTTCGTTTATGAAGGTTAACAGGTCTGTGGCTGTTAACGATGCGCGTGCGTAGTCAGAGTACGCGAGGCCTGATTGGAAGCTGCATGTGACTCGCCAGTGAGTTGAGTTACCCCGGATGTTAACTAAAGCTTTATGTGAAACTCGAAAGTCATTCCATGTAAAACTACTCTCGTTTCGCGGAAAGTCGAGGTAAAATGGTTTGTCCTTGTAAAACTCCTTGTTTTCCAGCGTAAAGGATTCTATAAGGGTCCATGCTTTTCCAACCTCAGAGCTGAAATCACAGTAGGTTTGGATGGTCTTATTAAAGCTAAGAACGAGGTCATAAATCCCTGAAGCAGCACCTGGCTTAATCTTCGCGAGAGCTTGACACGATTTCACCATTGGGTGAAATATCTCGCATCTTTTTCCGTGGTAATGTTCTCGGCATGCGCAAGTGTACCGTTCTTTGACGTCACTACACGTTTCGAGGCACGTGGCTCCGTTGCGACAAGGATGTGATTTGCAACATCCATTTAAACAGCTCCTGTTGGCCTAGAAACAATAGTATCTCTATATATGCAATCACTTGTTTTATTCGTTTAATAAATACCAGGTGAAAACCTCTTCGAGCAGAGTAGAGAACTAACGACAGATTCAACCCACATAACTGGACCCCGAACCCGACAATAGAGTTGGTATGGGCCAACCCTGTTTAAAACAACCTAAGCGAGTAAAACTACCAGAAACTGGTTGGAAAACATAGAATTGTTAGCCCCCCCCTCCCCCCCACGCCACCCACCAATACCTAACTGAGTGGTTTTCATTTGAACAGTTCGACGACCTCTTGCCCATCGCCCTTGGCCCCAATTGTGCAAAGTCCGGATATGTCCAGAAATGCAAGTAATTAGATGCACGCCGACTTTGATAAGCATCACGAAGTGTCCCCTTGCTGTTCTTCTCAACTTCAATATCACTTGTGTCCAGAAATACAACCAATAAACGTCACAAAGTGTCTCCCAAACTGTGCTTTTAAACTAAACATAAACAGTTGCATTTAACCCAGAAATAACCCAAACGCAAACCCTAACCTTATTGTTAGAAATTGGCACTAGGCGCTTAGACTTAATAGGACACTTCATGATGGATAGCAAAATTGAGCGTGCATCTAATCACTTGCATTTCTGGACAGAAGTGGCAAAGTCCGGACAAATTCATCTGATTCATAAGTAACTACATATGTGGCCGCCGTTCTAAAATAAACTCCAGGCTCCAGTTGTTCGAAAGGTGGATAACGCTATCCACCGGATAAGAACTAGCAAATCCAATTGACTTATCCAGTGGATAGCGCTATCCACCCTTCGAACAACCGGGGCCAGGTTGAACACTGACTTGCCCATGGGTTTACACTCATCCCTACACATACCTGTTTATACGTTAACTGTAACAGTATATATAATGATATTTACAGTAATAGGGAAAGCCTTCCTCAGTTCGAAGCACTGAAACTGCCAAAAAGTGTCTTATCCATTTGATAAAGTTGAAAAGCTGATTTTAAAAAGTATCGTTTTGAATAGAAAAAACCCAGGCTCCTGCAAGCCCGAACCATTTGCAACACATTAATTGTTTGACACTTTGAAGAGCAGTTTCCATCTTTGGTCTGGTTAATCAAGTATGATCTAACCTGAATGCCACTTTGCTGCATATTGTACAAAAGAGTTCCTTGTCTGATCACCAGATCGCTGTCCACACAATCCAACAGCTCACATCTTGCCCCAGTCACTTGGAACGCCACGCATCCACAAATCTTCGCGCAATGGCGGAAACACTCCACTGGACTGGTGACGTTTATAGAATGAAGAGTATGCGTTATTACAGCGATATCTTTGGTGAAGATGTTGTAGATGAACATCAGTGGTGTTTGAAATTCGATGCTGTTTGACGAGGTTGCAGCTGAAATCAACAGTGCTCCAATAGCCAACCACATAGGTCCGTTTTTGAAAATCATCTTCAGCTGAAAAGATTGAAGAAGTATTTTAAGAGGTCGGCCTTCTATAGGCCATTTCCGAGTTCAGTTCAGCCTCAGCCTCTTTTTCAAAGCGAGTCTAAGTGCGAACTGTTTCTTATGACAATGAGTTTTAATTCATACACCATCACAGCACTTTCTCCTATCAGTAGAGTGGTAGGAGGCTTGAAACAGCTAGACTTACAGACAGCAATAGCAAAGTGTGAGTCTTTGCCCCGTGGGGATGATGCGAGTTCCGTGCTATCTTAAGATTCCCCCCCCCCACCCCTCCCCCGTATCATCTTGCTTGGTTTGTTTCTCTTGGCTACCTTAACCGCGGAAAGTCAGTGATATGTGACTTGTAATTGATCATATACTGGAAACACAGAGTCGTGATTAAGCCTCGATTACTTTTGCGGTTCTGCTTGCGTGCAGTGTGGTTCCGAAGAGCTTTTCCCAAGCTAAAAAAACAAGCGCAGAGTATTATTTCCGCTTCATCAACACTTACCTGGAAATCACCTTCCAAAGATCAGACAAGTTGTCTTCGTGAGGGGACAGGACAAGCCTTAACTCAATTCTTAGATATCAACTTAAATTTTCTCAATCTTCTAGTTTGCTGTCAGCATTGTGTTTCTCAGTTTCGCAAAGGTGTATACCAACACAGCTTCCCCTTAATTAGTTGGGCCTTGCACGTGAGTGATAGTGGCTCCCCCGATTCATCTGTTCACGTCAAATATTTGCCACCCAGTCTGTAAACTTTATTCAGCCTTATGAAAAAATCTTAAATGGTTGGTTAGAAACTGATGTTTCCTGCTTTTGATAGTGAAAGATCTACCTCAGTCCTCCTAAAGTACACAACATAACAAAACATGAAACCCGGATTTAGTTTGGGAACATGCACGTAACGAAACCATCTTGTCAAAGAGCTTTACCAGTAACTAAGCTAAAAAAGCAAATACTTTTGCAGAAACAATTTTTCCTTTCCTAGAGATCACTGACAGCACGTTTCTTTCAAATTAAGAGTATCCGGGAACGAAACGTCGACCTTTTAAATTTCAAGTAGCGTAGCTAAATGTTATCCGGTGCCGATTTGACTGAAAAAGGATCCTGGCTTTCGCAACAATGTCCCTTAGTTTATTCAAGCTTAACTTAACGAGATCCAGTGAAAAAAGTATTTTCCCCTGTACGCTAAAAGAAAGAGATTGACGACTTTACTTACCTTCTGAACGTGTCTGATATGAATAATCTTTATGAGAATAAGCCAGATGTTATTAACATATTGGGCAAAAAATGCAAAAGTCAATGACACGTTATTGGCTGTATGCCAGTAAGATTTGACAAAGCCAGAACTTCACGATTATGCCAATTACAAACCTTGAGTGTTTCAGATTTGTGATAACGTCTCTTCAATTGGAACTATTACTTTTAAAAATTACGACGTTAGTGTTTTGGTAGTCTCGATAGCGCGCCGGAAATTAAGGAAAAAATCTGTCACTTGGAACAAACAAACAAAAACCTTTTTTTTATTATTCGTATCTATTTAAATTACTTCCTCCGGTCTTAATAATTCTTTCTGAAAATCATCGGGGATTTTTAATCAGTGAGCGATTTAAGTTCCTCCTCCTTTCTGAAGAAATTTCAGCTCGCTGTTCCATGAATTGCTAAAGATTGGAGAACTTTTTAAGGTACATCCTGAATTTAAATTATATTATTACAGTTTTACCGCAAGGTTTTATTCATTTTTAACTGAGTTGTCACGAATTCTTTCTGTCGTATTCAAGCCGACGAAAGCGGCTTTTAAAGTACTGTTTATTGAAAACAGTAATTTAAAAGTTTTATTGAAAACTATATTTTCTGCTTTGGGGGACGCGTAAATAACCGGAAGAAGATAATCTCAGAGACAAAAAATTGGTTCGTGACCTATTATTTATTCTACGCGATAAATTCCAGTGTCCAGAATAAGAAATTAAAAAGGACAGTTGAGCTTTGCAAAAGACTTTTAGCCTATAAATTTGACCTCTTTTCTCCTTTCCTTTTGATAAGAAATGTTAAATCCTGGGCATAAAATTTGCGAGTCCAAATCTTAAAACACACCTTGCAGATAACACAAATGATATGTCTCCAGGAAACCTTCTATACGTCTACGGCAGTTAGCCATGTCAATGAGGCTACATTATCGCTGCGCAGTCCGAATAGTAAACAAAAATGAAACGTTGACGTATGAAGTTACCTTCTTAAAGACTGAGGTGATCTAAAAAGAGGAAATCGCGTCATTGTAACCATTTCGTTATCTTCCAGCTCGTTCCCTATGTAAAACGTGAACTAACTCTACTTTGTACTGGCCCGTCTCAAATAGAGAGTCGATGGGAGATGATGAACAGTTGAGGAACTAAATTGTAGGGCATGAACGCCGTTACGGTAGAAGACAGACGATGGAAATTCATTGGCACCTGCTAACGTATCCTACAACTGCACCAAACTTGTCAATCATTATACAAAATGTAAAAGGACGTACAGAGCGATCAGAGCGTTTATAACGAGTTTTTTTTTCTTCATTAAACCCATTGTTTAAGAATCCTAGCGCTGTTTCTGTAAGCCAACCACACATATTCCTGCCACATCAGCGCAGAAGGGAGATGAACCTGGATATGTTACAAAACGTCTGTTGTACGGACGAAGAACTGTCCCCGCTTCAAGCTGTCAGTCGGATACTACGTTCAAAGAAAGCGAAAAATGCCCCCAAATAAATAATTACTGGTTACAGCGTATACAAATGATGCCACGTTATGTCCCAAACAAATTAAGACAACAGCGGACATGCTGTCGTCCCAAATTAATCCCCCGGAGTTGAACGTTCTTGTGCAAAACATGGCTGCTGATCACCTGAAGGAATAGCCTGTGTAGCCATTTGTTCGGAATGTTAGTGGTTGACCTTTACAACAAATGACGGCGGTTTGATGGGCGCGCGTTTGCGCAGTGAGGGCGGGGAGCACCATGTCATGTAAAATTGAAAAGATTTGCGGACATGTTTGTTGGTAAATTATAGAATAAATTACTCAGTTGGAATTTGTGGCCTTGTTTCCTGTGTTTTTCAATGACCGAAAATCCTAACTGAAGAACAGCTATCGTGTGTTTTCAATGGGGAAACGGCTGTTGCTATAGGGAAGCTATTCCTTGCTGTATCCGTTTAATGCCGTTGGGAAATTTCCGTGGATACGCCAAAAAGAACAAGAGAACAACCCAAAACACCTCCAGCTGGAAGCCCCGGGGGTTGGCCCCAAAGATGCCCGATCATCATATAGCAGTGATTATGAAGTTTGCTCCCCCCCCCC
>BLFK01000297.1:3014008-3020572 GCA_014634185.1 Astreopora myriophthalma | reverse complement strand
GTGTACCCGCGAACTGGCGGTAAATGAAAACCAAGAGCAAACCCTACCCAAACGACTTCCCCTTTGGGACCTCAAAGCAGAGGGTCTAGTATAACAGCAACTGATGTCGCATTGTGTGCCCTGCTCAAGAAAACTGTCGCCTGAACGTAGAAATGAACCGATAAGAAGCTTTGTTCACTAGAATGTGATCTGTTCCTGGAGCGTGCCTCCTAGCTACTACGCACGAAAGAGACTGCATGAATCTGGGTGGAATGCATGGTTTGTGGTAATTAACAATTAGAACGTACGTTGCAGTTGGCTAACCCCTACGTAAGCATGCTAACATGTGGATATTTATGAATAGGAATTACTCAACATATTGATACAAACGTATTGTCACTTATCCAATGGATACTGTTTCATACCTGCACGTCTCTAAAACCAAGCAAATTAGCGCATAAGGGAAGGTTCCCACAGTGCTGCGCTCTTAAGTGCGAAGGGCCTGTGTGGGTGGGTGGGTGGGTATGAGGGGGGGGGCAGCCTTCATCGCAGACATTCTTTTGGCTCGTCTCGCAATCTTTCCTCCCCTTCGTCAGGGAGGAAAGATTGCCTGACGGGCCAAAAGAATACCTAATCGCGAGGGCTAGCGCTTATTTCCATAGCTGAAAATGACCTTGGACATCTAACTTCGATTTACATGACATAAAATGAACTTTTAACTTAGTTGAAACTTAAAGAAGAAAATGCTCAGAAGCGGAAGCGTGTCGAACCAGGTATACTCGCTTCTTTCTCACACCAACTACCAATAGATTGCTGGAACACCCATTTTTTTAAAGTATTTAAATAGAGTTACACATTAACGTTAATAGAGTTACCCTTTTAACGGCCAATGGTGGTCAACAAGACGTTTTTCCTCAAGAGAGTGGCGGAAACGATCAAAGAATCTCGTTGTTTAAAAGAGTTGTTTAGAAGATTAAAAGAAAAACGGGGGTAGGGGGAGGTTATGGGGAGGGAACTACAAACTGTTTCCCTCTAAGCGTACCACTGTTTTCCTCTTACTAAAACTGAAAAACTTTGAGAATAACCCTGTCTATCTGCTTAACATCAAATTTCTTCAACTAACTAATAGAATTCATATAGAATGCACCGAAACTGGAATAAAACGGCGTGTTTTTTATCATGCTTTGTGGGACGACCTCCACTGAAGTCGTCCAGTCACCTTCATGGACACATTGACTACTGAGTAGAAGTAAAAAAAAACAATAAGAGTACGAATTTCGTATAATTGTTTAAATGTATTAAATTCTATTTTCCATGTCTCTATTTACAATGAGGCAAAAGTACTAATATTTACATCGTACAATCGTTTGAACGTATTACTGAAACTCTATTTTCCATGTCTAAATACTTACAATGAAGTAAATATGAGAATATTTACAAATTTAAGTCATTTCATAAAACTACAGCCTTCGCCAGAATTGAACCCTTAATACTATAGCTTTTCAAATTGAAATTTCAGTGTTCGTTTATTAAATAACATTGCCTGCCCTTGTGATCACAGTCACCTACCCTTAACCCTGAGTACAACAGAATATAAATTGTTTAGATGTACTAAATTATATTTCCCATATGTCAAACTATTTCAAATGAGGCAAAAATGAAAATACTTACAAATTTAAGTCATTTCCTAAAACTACAGCCTCTGCCAGAATTGTACTCTTGATACTGACCAAAGTCACCAGCCTTTAACCCCAAGTAAAACAGAATATACATTTTTACAATTCAAAAATATCTTAAAACGCCCTCCATCATGAAAGGCATTACAGCTTTACCTCCAACTGTCTCCATACATAATTTATAAAAAGGAGCATTTGAACAGCAGAACCTAGGCTCGACGTTTCAGACAAATTTTTGCAATGCTTAGCATGGGGCCTGTAAGCCACGAAAAATACCTGAGCCAATTAATTCTCCCCCCTCCATGCTCATTTCGGTTTAAATTTTACAGTTAAGAAGATTGAAAACTGTCAAACTTCGTGTACTTCAAACGCTTTGAATTAACCAGGATTTTTCCCAGGAAAATTACAAGAGAAACGGTCTTAATAACACGGATCAGTCTAAGGGAAAACTTAAGTTCAATGAATAATGCACACACTTACATCTTTACACCCTCAGGCCTGTGATACACAAAAGAAAGTTGTTCGAAGCAGGGTTAGCGCTAAGCCCGGGTTAAGTCCTGTTAAAACCTATAGGTTGTCATAGTATTTATCTCGAGTTAGCAATAACCCCGCTTCGAACAACTGGGCCCTGATCTCCTAATCTCTCTTTGATAGTAAAGGGGTTTTATAGATTCACGTATATATCGTTTTCACATGACCTCATGGCGGCCATTTTGGTGTAGCAAATCAATATGGCCGCTAGTCACGTGAGTTAAAACCATCTGTACATGGTCACAACAGTCATTAGCCACTAGTTACTATTACGTCACGCTATTTCTAGCATCAATCATGCCACCAACAATATCGGTCCATTAGAAAGGGAGGACTCATTCCCAATAGAGTGTGGATAGAAACAACGCACAGGCGAAGGTAGAATTTGATTACATTAGAATTGGAATAACGTGAAAAGTTAGTTAGAAAACACAGCAAGACCAACCGGCCCACTTGCAAAGTTGGGAAAACGTGTCGCTTGGAAACACTAACAATGGAGGCTGCATGCGAACTACATGCATCGTCGTTATTTTGACATGCCACAGATTAAAGCAGGAGGTTCCCTTGCTTCACTTCAAAAGTTCCACGATATACTCGAATTCAACGTCTTGTGTCGATGCAGCAATACTCTTCTGCCAAGTCAAATAGATGCACTGCACGCAACCCTGCATCTAGAGTGTTATACGTAGCTTGGTATCCGTTCCTCAGTTTCCATAGCAGCAGTATGTGAAAGCATCTCTCGGATCTTCGGGCGTGCTTTTGTTGGATCGTCTCAATGATGGATTCTTCTAACCCTAAAGCACGGCCAACTCGCCTCCATGAGCGTCCAAGTTCCCTTGAGAGATGAAAAAGCTCTTGATACGATGGAACTCCAAGTTTTCTCTCACCGGCCTCACTGGCTTGGGACACAGAAGTACCTAGCGAACCTCAAACAAATAATAAACAGATAAACAGAGATAAAAGAATAGCACCCGATAAACATAAACACCTCAAACGTTCATGCGGTAAACACTCTTTCTCGTTCTCAAAAAGCAAATAAATTGTGGTACAATTGTTAATTATTTGAGCCCAAGAGTCACATCATAATTTTATAACGTAAGATCGGTAGAACCCGAGATATTATCGCATATTCTACAATTGCGTAATCTTGACGTTTCTTGTCATTCTTAGGACAACTAAAACTCCCAGCTCCTCCATGAAATAATCATTCATTCGTAAACTAAAATTTTCGTAAACTCCGTCGTACAGTCTTTCAGAAGACAGTCGAATGAGTCTTCCTAGTTAAATACAAAACAGTTTATATACCCACTCAAACAGATAGTATTTTACCTACAGCAAGACTTTTTTTTTCACAGCCACATAATGATTACGGATGTGTTATGATTACATAGCTCGCTTGATATCTGAGTTAATTAAGGTTCTGGAAATCAATTTTTACAAAAAGTTGAGACTTCAGAGTTCAAGAGCGGAATATCTTTCTCGAAGCTTCAGCAGGATCAAATTCATGAATATATGGGCAACAGTAACAGTTCAGTTGGACTGAATTTATTTACAAAGAGAAAAAGAAAATTTATTGTCCCTTCAATCTGATCACATCCTGTTTTTCAAATCTGCCAACTTAGGGAATAAAGACTATTATATGGACGATTTAAATGCGTTTGTTCGCCGAATTAAAAAAGTTACTTTTTTTTTGGGGGGGGGGGGGTTGATTTTTAAAAGTCACCCCAGGGCTTACTCGATATATATTTTCGTTGTTGAGTTTGGAAACCCCAAAATCGTGAATTACCGTATTCAGTAGTGCTATTGTAGTCTTTGCTTGGCATCTCTTTGGGGTATTACTCTCACTAGATTCATTTATTTTTCACGACCAGAACATCCCAGGTGAATGCCTTCCTCTACGTCGACTTAATGTTACGCATCAGCGTCAACGCCCTCAGGCCTCCTGCTTAGTTTGGTGCGATCTCTTCGATGCGATCACCGCTCCATTAAGTTTGCTCCATTGACCAAGTATATTTAACAATTAGACCACGAGTACGAGTTTTCTGAGTCAATAGATAGTCAACGAAGCGTGTTTCACTCGCAGAAATCCACTCACATGGTACCTTCGAATTCATTCCAGTTTTGTTGACTTTAAGACTTGAAGAAGCCGCAATTGTTTTGTTTTTGTTCAAACACCGGCTTTTTTGCTTACTCACTATCACGCAATAGATAGCGAGTAGCGAACCAATCAGATCACAGGATTCGTGATAGCATGTGAGTGGATTTCTACTAAAGGAGAACAGTCAACAAAGCCGGTTACAGACGAGCAAGTTTTCTGTGACAAGTTTTAACTTGACAAGTTTTATTTGGTGTGTAAAGAAAAACTTGTCAAGTTTTCCTTGACAAGGTGCAGAACTTGCTGGTCTGTACGGGTCGTCGAGGAAAACTTGTCAAGAAAATTGAGAAATATTGCGGGCCCTCAGCGGTGTTCTTGTTGCGCTAGCCGTAATGGCGGATAACAACATGGCCGGGAAAAACACTGTTCGTTGGACCAATTTTGCTGCATCGCCTCTCGAATACCTAAGATCAAGAGAAAGCTTGTGGAATACCAAAGTAGATCCCTACAGGGTCCGAAACAAGAAAAAGCCACCTCCGATTCATATGTCTCTTCGAGTGCTCATATTGCAAAACTAAAGCAAATCCCAGACCACAAGCCAGCAACCTTTTTTCTATCGTCAAATAAGCTACTGATGATCAAAAACGAAAATGGCGCCCTGTGTTTTTGTCTTCCGTCCCCCGCTGCGTAATTGTATTGCTGGCTACTGTTAAAACTTGTCGAAGAAAACTTGTTCATTCGTTCTCGCCAGCAAAAATTGTCAAGCCAAAACTTGTCACAGAAAATGTGTGGTTCACACACACGAGCAAATAAAACTTGTCAATAACACTTGCCAAGGAATACTTGTTCGTCTGTAACCGGCTTAAGATGTTTCCCTTTCGTTTCTTTGTGCTTTTATTTAGATTGTCATTGCGATTACTTTAGGTATCTGAGATTTCGCTTAGTCCTACTAAATACATGGAGCACGTGTTTAGCTTTCGATTCTAAGATTTCGTATTATTACCGCTTAAAATTGTAGTTTGACGTTAATTCGTATTGTGATCACCTGGAGCTACAGGGTGTATAGAGTCAACCCTTTCTCCTTTCTCGTAGGAAATATCTCAATTCATGTTTGCAACAAGAAATGACCTTCACATTACCCTCACCTTGTGACGAGAAAAGTCTTCCTACACGCTCCCAAACATCTTCCCTGCCCAGTTTGCTCAAGTAGCATCTCAAAGGCTCCGTTGGTACCACGGCAATAAAAGCTCGAGAAGAATCAGATACGTACTGTTTTAGCGAGTGAACAATTCCGTCTGTCACGTGGGAACTACTCTCATCTTGTAACGAGCAAAGTCGTTCTGCATGACGATACTGGCTCAAACACAAAAATACCCTCGATCGCCAGGCATTTTCCACCAGTTCTTTTCGCAGCGCTTCTTTTCGCAGCGCTTCTTTTCGCTGTGCTTCAAAAGAAGGGTCTTCCATAGGCAGAACACCAAAATCGTTCTGTGAAGATTTACGCTGTGCCAAATTCACACGTAAGAGTATTCCACGCGCGGACTCTTCATCCAGTGGCTCTTCAGTGTACAACAAATCATAGTTGTTGTACGTCCGAAGTTCACGTGCGAAACACAAAGTTAACTTTAAAAATTTAAAAAGGTTGCCCTCAACGTCCTGCGAAAATTTACGCTTCACGAATGGAGGTATTTCAGTCGCAGACTCTGTACCCAATGGCCCTTCATTGTGTATTCCCTCATTTATCGGGTCACGTATGCGCTGTATCACTGAGTGACCCCTTTCTTCTGTCGTGTGGGAAATTCTGTTGGTGCACTTTCTCAATTCATCCCAAGGCGCCGTCACATTACCCTCACCCTGTGACGAGAAAGGTTCGTCTGCATGACGATGCTCGCTCAACCGGGATTCCAAAACCGCTTTTTTCACCAGTAGGAAAGAATTCTCTGCCATTCCATCAGGCATTCGTACACTAGCGGGGCAGGGTATGGGTTGGAGCCAAGAAAAATCCTCCAAAAGATTCATGTTTTTAATGTGGCTACCAGCTGCCTCTTTGAGGAGGCTGTCCTTCGACACATCGTCGGTGCCACATCCTGAAATCCAAAACTTCTTCAAATCACGTTTCCAACATAGCCCTGTAAATTAAATGTAACAAAACTGCCAGTAAATAAACAAAAATCTGATTCCTTCTATATTCGTAACCACACAAAATTTATCAGCAACTTGACAATCGTATTGTCAAGTATTTAAATGATAAGGACATTTTATTTCAAGACCAGTTTGGGTTTC
>BLFK01000297.1:2994008-3006508 GCA_014634185.1 Astreopora myriophthalma | reverse complement strand
CGTCAGTGTAGTAAAGCAAAAATGATGCAGAAAAGCAGACAATGAAAACGGCCCTGTACAAACTCAACAGGGAAGTCTTTGAGGTAGCTCGGAGGGAAACAAAGTCAGTCAGTCGGTGGGACAGATAATACGGTCGACTGCGTTCTGACTACAAGTGCCCCAAAGACAGTGACTAAAGTCTTTGAGAAAGGGACCCTCCCAAGGACTTTGTTTTGACACGGAGGCACCTGACCAGCCTGAAACAGGGTCATTCTTCCCTCACTCCCTCTGGGGTGGGGAGATGAAAGTCCCTGGGAATGAGGTTGACCCGCCACTTAACGGTCTATGGTGACAAACTGCTGGTTAATTCTAATGCGTAGAAAAGACCAGCAGTATATATTGGTTGAAAGGTCACAATCCATGACCTAAGTGACATAATTGTGAGACAAATGATAAACTTAGTTATCTGACCTTTTTTTGTTGTGCCCTCGTCTTCAGAATCAGATGGATAGGCATCATGAAGAACAAAGGATCCACAAGTTGATGTTTCAGCATCATTGTCTTCTGAATCAGACAGGTAGCCATCATGAAGAACAAAGGGTCCACAAGACGATGTTTCAGCATCATTGTCTTCTGAATCAGATGGGTAGCCATCATGAAGATCAAAGGATCCACAGCAAGATGTTTCAGCATCATTGTCTTCTGAATCAGATGGGTAGCCATCATGAAGAACAAAGGGTCCACAAGATGATGTTTCAGGATCATTGTCTTCTGAATCAGATGGGTAGCCATCATGAAGAACAAAGGGTCCACAAGACGATGTTTCAGCATCATTGTCTTCTGAATCAGATGGGTAGCCATCATGAAGATCAAAGGATCCACAGCAAGATGTTTCAACATCATTGTCTTCTGAATCAGATGGGCAGCCATCATGAAGATCAAAGGATCCACAGGAAGATGTTTCAGCATCAGCAAAATAATCACTTGAGTTGTCATCACTATCACAAGGAGTTCTTTGCTGCTTGATTTCTTTGTCGGGACCAAGAGCTACAGACAAATAACACAGCATCAAATGATTATGCTTGTAATAAAAACAAAACTAAGGAGAAGGGACGAAAAGGCCCACGCACCTACGCCAGTGGAGCATATTGTTACTGGTGACAGGATATTTTCTGACATAACCTAGCTTCGCCATCTGCAATAATTTATCTACTACATATAGCTATAATTTTCCATGACTTTCCAGGCCTGGAAATTGAAACACTGAAATTCCATGACTTTCCAGGTTTTCCAAGACCTGCACAAACCCTGCTACTGTTCCAGCACGCCTTTTACAAGTTACACTGCAACTTCTTATGAAAACAACAAGGAGCAATTTACAACCATAGTTATTTCAGATTAAGTTAAACAGCGTTCATACTCTTAAGAGTTTTTCAAATTCCATGACTTTCCATGACCTTCTCCATGACTTTTT
The DNA here is from genome assembly GCA_014634185.1 of Astreopora myriophthalma. NCBI lineage: Eukaryota > Metazoa > Cnidaria > Anthozoa > Scleractinia > Acroporidae > Astreopora > Astreopora myriophthalma. Next base: position 3,005,055 of record BLFK01000297.1, on the reverse strand, counting down.
CCACTTTTCCATGACATAAAGTTTAGCTGCCACTTTCGAAAATAGTCAAAATCATCCTTGTTTTCAGGTATTTTCGGACATAACTCGCCTGTATTTTATTTTGTCCTTGCGTCGACATCTGCAATAATTTACCTACCACATATAACTTTACATGTAATTTTCCATGACTTGCCATGACAATGAAATTTCACGACTTTCCAGGCCTAGAAACTGAAACACTTAAAAACACTTAAATTCCAAGACTTTTCCAGGTTTTCCATGACCTGTATAAGCCCTGTTAAAAGAAACCTTCTGGCCTCCTTAGAACAAATTACTCCACTTTGAATAAAAGGCCCCTTTTCACGTTCTGATGGAAGTACATCATACTGAGCGGCCAACCACAAATCAAAAGTTATTCACAATTTTGTTTTACTGGCCAACCACACTGTAAAGCAATTAAAGGCAGCCAGAACCAAGTGCATCAAATCAATCAATCACAAAGCAAACCAAATCCTTAACCAATACAACTGCATCCTTTCAACATTCTGTTTAACAGATCATAGTGCTGCAGTTAACATGATACTACATTGTACACAGAGTGTTAGCTTACTAATTAACCAGCAGACATGCAGACATCATATTTACTGCACCAAACAAAAGTATATGCAGAGAATTGGTTTGCTCCTCCAATAATCAAGACATGGAAAGTGCACTCTACAGATGATACTGGATCAAGTGCAATTACTACTGTTCAGAATGGAAGCTACTCCCTTACCTTGGAATGGCATGTTCAGTGCATCCAAAAGTTGTGCAAGATCACTGTCAGGTCCAAAGTATCCATCCCTTATCTCTTGAGACAAAATGGCACAAAAAGAGGCTTGCTTTTCAGAATCATTGACAACCTGTCTTGCAACCTCACGCATCTCATCAACATATTGGAAACACGACATGCCAAGACCCTGGCGAGTCTGAGTCACGACAGTAACTGTCACATCACCAGGCTGAAGCGATGCTGTTTTAAGGTTCAAACAAAAAATGATTCGTTTTTAGAAGCTTATTTCATGATAGTAAGCAGTCATCAGTTAAAAGCAAATTAAAACAAATTGTCAGCAAGTTAAACAAAATGAACAGTTATAAAGGAATCACTTTTAAGGCAGTTTTACCACTATAGTGAATTGTGCTACTGTATAGAGTTTATAATTTATATGTAACCACAGTAAATTCAACTTACGAGGAACAGTCCCACATAATGTGAAAGGGTTCAACTTTTCCACTTTAACAGTGGCTACTCCTTCAAACTCTGCCTCTCCTGACGAAAAATCATCTGGTAACGGCTTATTTAAGGATATGTTAAACGGATATCCACCCTATTATGGTAAAGGCCAATGTTAGAATTTAAAATAGACAAATTGTGATAATATTTGATACACTTTTGTCTTTTAGCCCATGTCTTCTAAGCTCGTTTTTATAATTTTAATTAATATTTTGCACAATCATGCATGGCTGTCAGTAATGGGCATACTGTAGTTCAGAAAGTTCCAAGTGGATGTACTGAATGAAACCTTGATCTTACATGTTTGTTATGTACGGGTTATCCAGGGAACAGGGGACTTTTTAATGTATGCCTATCCCTCAAATTTGTGTATTTAAAGACACATTCTGATTCACCTCCACAGAGCCTGACGCGGGGCAGATGCCTTGTACCACTACAAGAAAGTAAGAGTGTTATTCCTGAGTAATAGTTCCTTTAGTAATAGTCCTAAGAAATATATCTACTATAATATCTACTTCTTTGAACTTAGCATCTTAGGTTATAGTCAAATAAATATGGTACCTGACACAAAAGCAATAAAGGAAACACATACCTCCAACCACAGCCAAGTCTTCTTGTATCCCATCTAAACTAATTTTGTCCAGTACTGAATCCACTGCAGATGTGTCATGCAACTAATAAAAAATATGTTAAAGAATATGAAACAAAGCAAGAACAAACTGTTTGCAATTACAAGTACATAAGCTAGAGGTTATTAGTAATATGAAACTATTTAAGGTGGCTCAAACCGGTTTCAAAACTTTCAAGAAACTCACTTATAGGAATGATTTACACTACAACACTGTATCACATATTAGCAATGTTGTGGTACCATATGAAACAGCAATTATTGCTGAATAAAAAGAGGTCATTATTGTGCCGCAAGACGTAACCATGGCAACGGGGACGCCTTGTAAAAACACCCTATATTTTGGCTTTAGTTGCTCATATCTCAAAAACAAACTCAGTGCACCCATTTTTTATTGCTCGAAAGTGATCAACAGACCAAGACGAAACTTTTTGCAAAGTTTAAAAAATTCTGTGGAGCGGATTCAGAGCCACCTTATTTTTTTTTATTTTTTAAGGTGGCTCTGAATCTGCTCCACAGAATTTTTTTGAAACTTTGCAGACAGTTTTATCTTGGTCTGCCAATCACTTTCCAGCATTAAAAAATGGGGGTCACCGAGTTCGTTTTTGAGATACAAGCAACTAAAGCCGAAATATAGGGCGTTTCTACAGGGCTTTCCTGTTACCATGGTTATGTATTACGTCACAGTAATGACCGCATTTTATTCAGCAATAATTGCTGTTTCATATGGTAACATAACATTGTTACTACGTGATAGTGTTATAGTGCCAATCTTTCTGATAAGTGAGGCTCTTGTAAGTGTTGAAACCGGTTTGAGCCACCCTAATTGCCCTATAATCAAAATAGTTCCAACCCCTATGAACACTGTTAACAGTAAGAATTGCAGACGTTTTTGTGTTCTTTCCACCAGTATGGAAGGACAAATTACGTAAAACAAAAGAAACAAAAGAACTCCAAATACAGCCTAACCCCAAGTAAACAAAATACAATGCTTTCCTGTACTCGCAGAAATACCCAATTTTTGAAAAATCATTAATTGCTGGAAACAAAATTGACACCACTGCTAATACTGGCAAAAACATTTCTTTGAAACTGCCTTTTGTAGAGAACACACCCTTAACGAATTGACAACACCATGACACAGTTTCAAAAGCTACATTTACTTCACAATCAACTCAAAATAATTTTGGAAATGTGCATATTTACCCCAGACTGAATGGCCACATCTGGGAAAGAGAAATAAACATCTTCACTTCTGATGTAGGAACCTAAATGCGGACTGCCTAGAGCATCACATGAAGAAGTCAATCTAAGTGGCTCAGCATGACATGATAAATCTAATGATCAAAAAATGGATGCAAGAGACTTCAATTCTCATTTTTAGAGAATGGTGGTTAGCAAAGACCCTGTAAAATCCATTGTATAAGCCACACCTTTTGTACATGTACATCCTTTCTGATACAATTGCCGAGGCACTTCATGCAGCTTTATAGAGCTTTGTAGGGAAATGCCATGTTGGTGGACATCCATGGTCCACCAATATGGCGGCTGGAAATCAACAAAACATCTGGAGTTCACTTTGTGATGAAAGCGCTTACTTTTCGCTCGTGACATAGCATGAATCTGCATAAACACATCTTTAATATAATGTACTTGAAATGTTAAAATGGCTAGAATTATCAGGAGAAATTTTTTAACCAGACGGCTTTTGTCTCTTGGTCACGCATGGTGACAATTCCGAAATTCAAACTGCTGTATTTTTTAAATAAAAGACGTCACAGAACTGGAAACTTGTCAAAAGATATATTTCTAGCTCATCTTCAACCTCACATAAACAAAAATTCAGAAGACCTTCGGATTTGGATTATTTTGATTCTTGGTGCAAACCATCTATTAGTATGCAAAAACATAGTACAAAGAAAACAGTGTTGATGGTTGATGGTCATTGTTGTGACTCCTAAAGAAGCCGTTTGTGATTTGGGTTCTTCAGCAGTGAGTTTTGGTCTCCAGGAGCTCTTGCAATTGTTAATTTTTTTATTCGCATATGCACCAAATGTGTAAATGGCTTCCAATTAATTATTCTTTTATCTTTGTGCTAATTAGCCTGACACTAGCCTCAACAGCAAAATTCAAAAGAATTTTTAAACAAAAATGAGGCTAGTGAGTCCAATTTAGCATTTATAAAAAAGAATAAATGGCTGCCATTTATGCATTCGGTCTATAACAGCTAAACTTCAAATGACAAGGAATCCCTCCGCAAACAGAGGCGCCTGTGGCGCCTGTGTCGACTGCTTAGAAGGTCACTGGTTGGAACAGTCAAACTAACTGGCTCAGCAAGCCATGATGAATCTAATTAGGGGAAAAAAATATTATATAAACAATAGCCTCCATTTGACGCGAAAATATGCTAGGATATTTGTCCGCGGACATTATCTGTTCCGAGAAGCGAACAGTTTTCCGAGAGTGTAGCTCGAGGAAAACTGTGAGCTTCGAGGAACAGATAATGTCTAACGACAAATATCCTAGCATATTTTCGCGTCAAATGGAGGCTATTGTGTTTATTATCCTTCAAATCTTTTTCGCAACGCGCGCAGTTTAGTAAATTGGGGAATATTCTCGGATATTCCCCAGTTTTAGCTGGGGAATATTCGGTCACGTGACGTGTTTACACCAATCGCGCGCGAGCGAAAATATTTGATGGATTATAAATATACATATATGTATTGAAAGATATATGATAGATATAATTTGCCAGTGAACTTCATAGCTCACCAGCCATATGTACAAGTTCCTTTATACACATGATTATGCTTAGCGCCAACATTTTGCAGTTCCAGTAATTCACATTCCTCCACCACGGAGGTAATCAGAAATTTCGAAAGGGTGGAGGATTAGCAAATTTAGAGGGCTGGGGAAGGGGGTTGCCATTTCCCACTGAAAATGAGAATCCAAAGGGGTGAGGGGAACTATGAAAAGTTCCCCCTGTGGTAGGGGTATGGATATTTTCTGGAACTACACATTGCATTCTCATTTATACCAACCACTGTTACTACATACCAGCTAAAACAAAAGAATAACCCATTTGATGGACAAGGAAGATACATTCATTTAGTGGAAACAGCACTACTGTACTTCAATTCTGCTATGCATAAACAACATTTCTCTTAAAACATCAACCTTACCATTGCATGTCAAATCCATTGCTTCATCAAATCCAGTGTCACTTGAGTTGGGAGTTGCTTGACCTTCGATTTCACCCTTTGAAATAAAACCTTTCAGATTGAAAGACTGAAGGGCTCAGAGCCAAAAATAATATTAATGTCCAAAATGACTTTTTAGTAGGTTTGGTCATTTCATGACATTGCAGCCAAATTGTGCACATTAAACCACGATTAAGTTAATGGGATACCTATTCCAATTCAGTGGTGTGAAGAAAATAAAGAAAGAAAAGGAAAGAAATTGAGGGCACCTGGGAGGGGGTGGGAGGGGGATCTGCAAGAGGAAGAAAATAGGAAAGTGCAAAGGAAAAACTTTTTTTGGCTTCTTTTCATTACATTCTCTTAATTTTTGGCACACAGTATGGCGAAGTTTGCTCCGTAATTTAAGTGTCAGTAGTTGATTCAGTGGCAATTGGCTGCAATTTTGCAAAATTACCTAAAACTGAATTAAAGTCACTTATGAAGTTTTTTTTTCCCCAGAGTCCTTCAATTAATACATTAATGACAATCATAAAATAATATTGAATAAAAGGTTATGTACATGTATGTTCTAAGAAAAAAACTTTTGTTGTGGTGCCGCAAAATTTACAGGGCCTCTCTGAAAACTTATCTCCCTGCTGAAATTGGACCACCCTGCTTGAACAGAGCTCATTACTTACTGACTTACATTAATACTTATCGACCTGTTGATCTGTTTTATAACATTTAAAAACACTTTGGCTGACAGCTGCTAGTTCCACTGTTTCCAATTAACAGTTTTACCTTGTATCCTTTATCTGAAAGAGGGCAGACTTAAACACCTAGACTGCAGTCTCCAGACCATTTACTGGAGTCGTGGATCACACTATCAAGACCATTGGCAGAATGCCTTCACAGCCTTTTCTTTTTTAAGTGTGGAACAGATTCTTATCACAAGGTAAGGCCACTTGTTCATTGCAGTCTGCATTGAACTGCTGATTCAGGGTGTAAAGTAACACCTAATTACACCTCCCTCAAAAACAAAGAAAGCAAACTGCATGCTTTCTTCATAGCTTCATTTGACATGATAATTCCACATGTGAGCTGGCACTCCACATGTGTCACAATTCTCGCATTAAAAATCACCCCAGAGTATATCACCTTTGATAACCCTGAATGGCAAACATCAGGAGGGAAAATTCCACTTGTGACTGACAATGCCATAGTCACGCAACGTAAACAGGCAAGAATACAATCATTTACAGTCGATTAATTGCTGTAGGCGGTTTTGTATCATTTTGTTTGTGGTCTTTGGTGATCTCCTTGGTGGTTTTAGGTCGTTTTTTGGGTGGTTTTGAATCATTTTGGATTGTTCTATGTTTTGGTAACTACGATCTATTTGGCAAGAGAGGGCAAGAACTACTGACTTGAAGCCCACAAGATCCCATTAAAAACTAAATTAAAATGCTCTGTTGGGGCAGTACCAGGTGAATAGACTGTACCACAGTACATACCCCAGAGGGACTGGTCAATAACATATTGCTTATTTTTCACTTGATGAAGTATGAAAAAAATGTTCACACAAGTCTCTCAAGGGAGACTTTCGTAAATAATGCAATGGCTTAAGTCAGACCCACAACCTTGATGTTCGTTGATAACCGATTATTTGAAGGTAAGAACTGCATGCTAGCATACATATAGAGCACTTTACATTTATAACATATATGGTATATCCTAATATGGCAGAAAGATTAACTCATCTACACTTCCATGCACTCACCTGAAGTCACAGTCACTTGCACTAGAATTGTGTGTAAGGGCTGAGACTATAACAACCATTTTGTCATAATTTAATTTCAATTCATTTGACATTTTCATCCCTGTGTTTGTTTGTTCGTTTGTTTCTTCTTCAGACTTTACATGTAAATAATGGTAGATGAAGTCAAGGGAATTAAATATCGTCAGGGCCATAGGGGAATTATTTTCAGGGGAATATATTGAGGGGAATAGGTTCTGATGTTTTGCTACTGTTATCAGCTACATGTATTGTTCCAGCACCGCACTCCACTGTTACAATCAAAGCTGCCAGCAGCTTTTCAGGCAGATGACAAAAGCAGACCGTTATGTAATAATCATATTCCCCCAAAAAGAACAAAAAAACCAAGCGAACTGACAAATACAGTGTAAGTGATTGTAGATAGTACCAAAATACTACATGTACGAAAATGTAACTTTAACTGCAAGACATCGTATTCCATGAAATGGTTATGACACCTCTTTTTTAATAGTGTACAAGGGAACAACCCATTAACATTAAGGATGTCATGTAATAATGAGGAAAACATAGAAGGGTTTCTAACTAAAGATGGAATGGCATTGTATACGAGTGACATCAACACCAAGAAACTGTCACCCTTGAATTCTGAGCTCCGCATTCTATATCAAAGACGCGCCAAATTTCTCTAATTAGTCTATAACCATATGTAGGGTGTGGTTATGGACTATGATCGCAATCTCCCCCGTAGAAGATCATGGGAAATTTGAGAATAAAGACTTAGGAAAAGACTTGAGACTTAAGAGGAATATACCAGTAATATCACTTATTATAAGGTGAGCCCCGCAAGCGGGCAATATGAAGCAAATTCTGCTCTTATTGGCTACCTGAGTGGACAAGATGGGCCAATCTTGCCTGCTCGGGACTGCCCATTTCCCGCACAAGAATAATAAGTTGCAAAAGCGGACTTACAAAGTTCGTAACCTTTGACAATGTCGGCAATGGAGTTGAAAAAGGCAGCAGAAGACAGTAAAGGCAAAGAAAGCATAGATAAGTTTCAGGAAATATAAAAATTATAACAAAAAGCGATATGAAGGCATGGAAACGGTTTTGTCTCGCAGAAAACGAGAAGAGAGAGGAACAGCTGTATAATAAATCCTTTACTGACCAAGCTTGTTCGGTCAAAATGGCTGGATATTGGCCTTGTTTTTTTTTTGTTTTTTTTTTCCCTTCGTCTCAGTCCATAAAAACGCAAAAAAAAAAAGAACTTGGCCACTATCCAGCCATCTTGACCTCATGCTTAGTCAATAGCACACATATAAGTCAAAGGTCCAGAAAAGTTACCTCTTTCATCCCTAACACTGACATTATATAGTATTAGATTCTACTCTGGCTAACACCAGACAATTAAATTTTTACTTGTCAGTGGGGTACTCCTCAGGGAGTAAAGGGTTAACAAAACCACACAGGACTCAGTACATCTAGAACAGTGCAATATTCTCTCACCCCTGTATAAACGTAAAGAGCTGAATTGCCCTTTATTCTCCTCCTAATGGTTAATCCATCCCAGATGCAAGGCCTTCCATGGAAGGATAATCTTGTGCGATTTTCAACTGCAGCAGCACAATAGAATCTGAAATTAATAAATTTGACAATTGAGCTAAAACAAAACATGCAGAAAGTTTCCTACTTGTAATGCCTGGTCTCAGTTGTTCAAAAGGTGGATAACACCATCCACTGGATAAATCGCTATCCAGCAAATAAACGCTAGCGAATCTGATTGACTTATCCAGTGGATAGTGATTTATCTAGTGGATGGCACTATCCACCCTTCGAACAACTGGGGCCTGATAATCAAAGTCCTGAGCAATAAAAATGGTGGTCACCCATTTAGTTTTTTTCGATGCTGTGGTGTTTTCAGTTTAACAGTACAAAAATGTTTTTGACAACGCTACAAGTAAACTGTCTTTTTTTTTTAAGTCTACCATCTCCAAAAGCACATGCTCACCTACCTAGTAACATACCACAATAACATAGCACAGACCATTTCCATTTACAGTGCACCACAGATACCAGTAAAACCATCTAAAGCTAATGTCTGAACAAAACCAATTTGGCTTGAACCTGAGTTCATTATGAAATATGTCCATGTGATACTGTCAAAACTAAATGATGAGGTAAAGAACTACAAAAGAAGGAAAACAAGGAATAAAGGAAAAAGGAGCAAAAAAAAAACATTCTTTTCGGGCCATCAACACACAGACTGCATGACTGCAAACCAAACCTACTGAACACGCAAGCACCTGAAAGTCTATGATGCAACAGACCGTCATGCAATGTGACAGCTCAGGCAAAATATGGCAGCACACTGCATACTAAGCAAAATCTTTGGCTCAATCCCAGTGTAATATAATTTATGATTTTACTTCATCCTATTCTTATTTAGATTTGAGATATTTCCATCATCAGTATTGTTTTGCTATTGTGACATCAGCTGTGGGATATTATATCAGGGATGAGCTTAGACTCTGTGCATCTTGCTGATGGAGGAATACAGCTTATTATTTTTCATTGTCACAAGTATTTTTGGTATTTTATTAGTTAACTTTATGGTTGTTTCCACGTTCGAAAGCTCTGGTAGGGCAGACTGTTACACTTGTTCGTGGTTTTCCAGTAAGAGGCTCTCTGTGAGGTGTCCATTAATGTTGTTTGGAAACCCCACCGAGGGATTCTGTTAGGGCTTCCATCCGTTCACTTGTTTAGGAGCCTCTGGTGGGGAGCTTGTTACATTCAGATCACAATGAAAAATTAGCTAAGTTCTGATCATTATCATTTTGCTCTTTGGATCTTTTTTAAAGTTGTGCTTTATTTAAATATGTTCATTAGCACTTTTTGAGGTAAGCCTTGTTTGTAATTTTGATCCTTTGTTCATCATTTCGGTAATTCATCAACACTATACAAGTTTAGCTTCGTCAGATTTTGACCTTTTGGTGTGCTGACAGTGTAACCTTTTCTTAGCTGTAATGTATGTTCTGCTTTTAATTTTAAATTTACACTAATTTTCATTTTGACTTCAGTTAACTTTTTATTAACTAGGTAATTTTACCTTTTATGATTAGGTATTTTTTCTAGCTATAACCCATATTACATCATTCGGTGGCAGGGATGAATGGTTAGGTCTAAAGCACTGATTTGAAATGGTTAGATTTTAACTTAGGGTTATGGATACTACAAGAGTACATGACAGCCTGCGACTAAGGTAGGAATAAATTCAAGTAAAGTAAGAATATACAAGTTGTACTGTGTTGTCTACTGGAAATGAAGGAGGAATATATCTTAATCTGATGGTAGGTAGTTCAAACCACCAGCAACCATCCTTGCATCTTGTTGCTGCATGTGACACATACAGCTTATCAGGCAATTATTGGTATTCAACAGGATTTTTTTGGAATGTCTGTGGCTTGATCAGTTTGTTTCTGTCATTTAGTGTTGCCATTTCTGGTTTACATATTATACAGTATTTCTCCAATAGACATAAATTATTACATTTCTTGGTCACATTTGAATAAGATCTTGATTGTTTCACTCTTTGCTATTTGATCTCAGGCCAAATTTTCTGATCGTTGAGGTTCCACATGTGTTTACTGGGTTCAGTAGTGACTGAAGAGCTTCCAAAACACAGAGCGGAAATTGTGGGCATTACTAAACAACGAAACAGCGAAACAAAACACTGAAACACCGAAACACCTATTGTTTTCAAGGAAAAAAAAGAAAACAATAGCTGTTTTAGTGTTTCTGTTTCATTTCACTGTTTCATTGCTTAGTAATGCCCAGATATTGCAGTTTTCTTTAAGATTTCACACTGTTAAGCCACATCAAATTATGCCAAATGATTACAAGCACATAGACCAGTTTTCCCCCAAAAGAAACAAACAAAATGCCCCCAAAACAACATCAAAAAAGAAATGCCAGCACCCTGTAACACATCCTTACTTCTAGTATGTGTGTGTGTGTGTGCGTGCGTGCACGCACGCACATTGGTATCATTATGATAGGGCACTGTGACACTGGCATTTCAATAACGATAGTGTGATCCTATGAAGGAAGTTAAACAACAAGGTTTATAATAAGAAGTCGAATTAAACCTCGACATCACCAGAGTCACAACAAAAAAAACAAAACTAAAAAAAATTTGTATCCTGGTACATCACAGATTT